>PVIH01004302.1:0-142814 GCA_004025045.1 Sigmodon hispidus
ACACACACACACACACGCATGATGTAGAGAAGACTGGGAGCCCTGACACAGGAACTCTATCTGCTCTACCCCACCTCCTCCTCAGGCCCTACCCCAGTGACTTCTTCTTCATGGCTGGCACAATTTCAGTTTCAATGTCCACACTGAGGTCAAATTTCAAGGTGAAACACTCCTTGCTTGGGTCCTGAGAGTACATTCATCTGTTAGTGTCCCCCAATACCACCCCATGGCTTGCCAGGCACACCCTGTGGTCTGGATAAAATCCCAACAGGGAGGTGAAGGCCAGGGATCCCCCATCCCTAACCCTGCCTGAGAAGTTCCTACTCCCCACAGATGTGGGCCGGGCAGCTCTGAGCTGCAGGCTAGGGAAGGAAGGGAGAGGCATGCTCATCTAGACCCCACCCTTGGCCTGAAGCTCACAGGAGGGAAACCAGACTCAGGCAAAGAAAAGGACTGCAGGAGAAGGGGGCTGTCCTGGAGCCTCGGGTCAGCCCTACTGGCTCCTTACATCCGTGTGCCTCCTCCTTGCTTTCTTCTTGGAGATCTTTAGGCCAGTGCTCTTCCGGTCCCTGTAAGGAAGCAGATGTTGAGATGCTGCTGTGTCGTCCCCAGTGTGGGATTGTAAGTGGGAGTCTTGGTAGGTTCCCACTCATCAATTGGAAGTAACTTGGATTAATTCTACCCGGCTGCCTGTGTGGGATTGTCTGCCCCCTTGTGGCAAGCATGGGAGTCACACACAGTGGTTAACTAGGATATGAGCCAATCAGGCAAATCTCCCAAGCAGGGGCAGCTTCCTCTAAAAATCAAGGCAAGACAATAACAGAGGGGTCAACCAGCCGTCCTCTGTAGCCCCTGGTCTCGATCCTATGGTGGCTGCTCTGTCATGGACCACACATACCCTCTTCCATCCACACAGTTGTCCTCCTCTTCCTCCAAGTCTGCAGCAGGGCTGGTGCGTGGGGGACACGAGCGGGTGGAAACATTCCGGGCCAGGATAGAGCCTTTGAAGAAAGAGAGTAGGGTTATAACCATGCTCCCTTTCTGGTCCATCCCTAGCTCTCAAATCCAGCCTCTTCCACAGGCACAGAGCCTGGAGCTCCCCAGTGGCTCCAGCCCTTCCTTCAGTTGTAAGAAGAACGGGATCTATCACTATCATCTACGCCCCCAGACCTGAAAGGACCATAGGCCCTGGGAGGATACACTGGTGATGCTCCACCCCAAATACAAACACACACGTAGCCTCTGCTACCTTTCTATAGTATGAGGGTAAGAAAGCCATGCTGTCTAGAACAGGGACAAGTCCAAAGCTCTTCCTTTTACTTCTCCCCTCCCCCTCTTCCATGACCACACTCCCAGTTCCAGGAGCCCTGGGGGGGTAGAGAGTCCCTTTGTCTTTCTCACCAGCAGGGAAAGGTGACAGCTGGTCTGGGTGCTTTCCAGAGCCAGTCCCTATTCAGCAGTTAGGGTTTCTAATTCCTTCCCCCAAGTTCCTTCCAACCACAGGAGCCACCAACCTGCTCTCCTAGGCCAGTGGCCTGATATGGAGAGTTTACCCAGAAGTTGTTGGCCCCAAAGATAGGCAGAATTGGGAAGAAAGGGCTCCTATGCTGACCTGGCCAGAGGCAGGGACAGCTGTTGGAGGTGAGGAGGTGTATCTGGAGATTTGGATTTCATTCTGGTGTTCTTCCCATGGCCTTATCAGGCTTCCAATAACTATCAAGCACTGCTTCCACCAAGATAGGGCTCTGAGCAGCCCAGAGAGTTCTAGAGGCCAGGCCTGGCCCTCAGGGCTTACCTTGTGGGGGCAGGTCAAAGCGAATGTGCCCATCATAATGCATAGCACTATGGAACTTGCTGTCACATGTTTCACACAGATTGAGGGGCCCCCGGTGGTGCAGCTGCTGGCAGTCAGCATGATGGCATACCTGTGGGTAAAGGGTGCCATCAGGAAGAGCTCCAGACAGCCAGACCCACCAAACACTCAGACCACTCACTGCTGATGTCACTCAGCACGTAACCCAACACGTTCCTCCTGCTTGCCTTCATCGATTTGTTTGGACAATCTTTCCCGAGGACCCACTGCCTGTTTCTAAGGAATGCGACTTCAAAGGACCAACAACAGGGTAGGGGTTACCAGGGCCTTTCTGGAAGGAAGAGCCCCCCAAAAGAAGCTTGAGACTGTTCTTCAGTACTGTGATCCCTTCAAGCCTGAGCCTTCAATAGTCAACTCCACCTGAATTGCTACAGACATGGTGCTACTGAGCTCTCTCTCTCTGACACACACACACACACACACACACACACACACACACACACACACACACAGCCCCTGCCTGGAGATGAATGTCTTTATTTATCATCTTTATCTGTTTCTCCCATTCCTGGAGAACTGCCTCCTTTGTGGTCTCACTGCCAAGGGCCTGCCTAGCCTCCAATGGCCTGGCCCTAATGCAGTCCTACTTTGCTTCCTGCTTTTCCATAAAAATAAATAAACAAACAAATAAGCAAATAGATAAATAAATGAGCTAGCAAGAAGCCCACAGCCTCCCACCTCTATGTCAGCCACACAACCAGGGCAGCTGGGGCTTCCTATGATTGGCCTCAATCCAATCTGCAGCCAGCTCTTCCTCCAGGATCTGCCCACACACTTTCACCCCAGACTGTCCCATTTCCTGGGGTCAGATTTCCCTCCATCTGCACAGAGCATGCTACCCCTCTGCCTTATAAACAGCCCTGGATTCCCTTGACCCTTTGGCATCTGCTTCCATGTTTCCCTTTCAGGAAAAGCTGCACATGGTTTCTGTCTTCACAGCTTCCAGGCAATTCCCCCACTCTCCTTGCCTTGGCCTCTGGCAGGCTGGGATTAGACATTTTCCCATTTTAGGGTGGTGGTATGCGAGATAGAATCTTACTCCACAGTTCAGGCAGGCTTCAAATTCAAAACAATCCTCTTGCCTCAGCCTCCCTAGTGCTGATATTACAGGCACGAGCACCATGACTGTCTCCCCCCAGTTTTCATCTTTAAATACTTCAAGCCTACAGAGAGTTATAAGAATAGCTCAGCCTTCTGGATTCTGAAATGGTTTGCCATGTCACGGCTGCCTCCCCCTACTCTTGTCACTGTATCCTTTGGTGCAGAAATCACACACACACACACACACACACACACACACACACACACACACACACACACACACACACACACACGGCCCAGAGGGCACCTGCTAATCGATTCTCTCTGCCCTCTTCAGAGTCTCACTAAGTTGCCTTGAACCTGAAGCCTGACTCTGTACCTAGAGTGACAGGCCTGTACCACAAATCCTAGTTGCTGCTTCCCACCTCCCCCAAGACAGGGGTTTCTCTCTTCTTGAACTTGCTCTGTAGACCACCAGGCTGGCCTCAAACTCCAGATCCACCTTGTGGTGATAAATAGCCTGAAATAGAGGACAGAGCCACCAACAGGGCCAAGCTTTGAAGGTCAGGGAGTGGTGGGCCACACCTTTAATGCTAGCTAGCGCTCAGCAGGCAGAGACCCTCAGGGTATCCATGAATTTAAGGCCAAACAGAGTGGCACCCACCTTTGATCCTAGAACAAGGAATTGAGATGGGGGGGGAATATGGCACAGATACAGCTGGAGGAAGCCTGCACCCCCTTTCAGTACTGAGAAGAAGCACTGAGTTGGAGAATTTGGGGAGACAGGGTCTACCTTTAAGGCCTGAGGAGTTGGCTAGGGAGAACTGGCTGTGGCTTGTTCGCATCACTCTGCTATTTCAGCTTTTCCCCAATATCTGGCTCCAGGCTTTTACTTTAACAACCAAGTAGGATTCGTGTGATCCTCCTGTATCTGCTGGAAGAAAAGGCAAGTGCCACCATCACCTGGCCCTTTCTGTTATTATTATTGGTGTTGTTGTTACTCTGTGAATGTGTATGTAGATCATAGAAGAACCTTTAGGAATAAACTCTCACTTGGCGGTGGTGGCACAAACCTTTAAATCCAAGCAGAGGCAGGTGGATCTCTTTGAGTTCAAGGCCAGCCTGACCTACAGACAGCCAGAGCTGTTACACAGAGAAACCTTGTCCCAAAAAGCAAACAAACAAGGGGTAAATTCTTTATCCCCCGCTGTGGGCTTCAGGAGTTGCACATAGGTTCCTGAGCCTTTCTTAGCAAGCACTCTGACCTGAGCCATCTGGTGAGGCAGCTCCCCCTTTTTTGTTTACATGTACATTTATTTATTTATTTAGTGATGGGTTGTTTCCTGCATTGACCAGGCTGGGTACAAATGATCCTCTAGCCTCAGCTTTCCAAACAACCGAGACTTGTGCTGGCAAGATTTTCCTCAAATCCCCACATAATGTTCAAACCTTGACACATTCAAACTATTGTATTCTACGCTCACATTTCCTCTCCTGACTCACAGCCTTCACAAACCCGATGTGAAATCTGGGCTCACCCAAAAACGTACCTTTTTTTCTTCTCTTTTATGAATAAAAAAAATACTCATAAAATTGACCTTTTGTAGGCATCTGAATGTTTGTCGAGGACAGGACATCACTGATTCTTTTCATCAATTCATTAGCTATAGAGATCACTTAGGAGATCTCCCATAACTCCTTTCCTCCTCAGTGTGTGTGTGTGTGTGTGTGTGTGTGTGTGTGTACATGGTGTACATACTCACACACTGGGAGGCCAGGAGACTGAGAGTGTATGGGGGTGGGGTGCCACGGAGCAGAAAGTTGCAGGTTAGGGGTTTCAAGCCCCCTAGCATGCTGGGACCTGAACTGGGTGCTGCAGAGGGGCAGTAAGCGCTCTCAGTGCTGAGCTATCCTGCTACCCCACCCTACAGTTAACAAAGAGTCAGTGACTAACATTTGACTTGCCATCATCTCTGGTCACACAAGGGCTTCCACAAGCACTGATGATCTGTGCCTGAATCAATCCTTCCTGTCATGGCTGGGGTGCGGGTAGGGATTTCCCTTTTCTTTTTCCTGGGCAGGAAAAGGTTTAAGAGAGTCTCATGATAGCCTCTAGCTTACTATGTAGGTGAGGATGACCTTGAACTGGGACTCTATTATCGCCTTAAAAAAAAAAAAAGGATTTATTTATTTATTATGTATATAGTATACAGAAGTGGGTACCAGATGTCATCATAGATGGTTGTGGGTCACCATATGGTTGCTGGGAATTGAACTCAGGACCTCTGGAAGAACAGTCAGTGCTCTTAACCTGTGAGCCATCTCTCCAGCCCCTTCTTTTTTCTTCTTATAGGTTTGTTTTATATCATACATATGAATACATGAGTCTTTGGCCTGCATGTGGTGTCCACAGAGGCCAGAAGAGGGTGCCAGATCCGTTGAAAATGGAGTTATAGGTGGTTGTGAGCTGCTTCTTAAGCACTAGAAGCCAAGCCTGTGTCCTTTGGGTAAAGTGGTCAGTGCTTTTAACAGCTGAATCGGTCAGTATCTGCAGCTTTAACACTGATGCCCTGATGGCGTCTCAAATGGATGACATCACTAGCCTGCAAACTGCTCTCCCCAGCCCCTAGCTGGTCAGCTGTTCATGGGTGGTCGGAGAGAGCCATATCCACTCAGAACCCTCTAGTGACGCTACCTCACTCTGAGTACTGGGTGGCATCTGGCCTGCAATGCTAGTACCCTGTAGCTTTCCTCCACGGCTCCCTCAACCTTGGGGCTCCATGTGGTAGCATCAGGGTGGAAGATTCAGGAACGGAAGGGAGTGAGGTTGCCAGGCTGGAGACAAGGTATTTTAGTCTACCCGATTCAAGCCCTCTCTCAAGGCCTAGGTTGTCAGCTTTTGTGACTAGTGCCTTTTCCCAGAGCCATCTTGCCAGCTCAATACTTGTATAGTTTATTAATTAGATGCTGGAGAGGGTGACTAAGAGACCCTGAACAGGGATGTCCAAGAGGACAGACAGGGGTGACTGAAGCAGGGGGACAGAGGCAGGGAAAGTCGGAACCTCCTACACCAGGGGCTTCACTCAAGTTCTTTCTGTGTCATTTCCTTTCATCTTCATTTCACACAAGAGTGTGATGCTCAGAAAAGTAAATTGCCAACGGTTAGGTTACACACCCAGTAGAGCCAGGGCTGAAGAGAGGGTATATATAGACTGCCAGACCTCAGATTACTCACAGGCCTCTGCTGCCAGGTTATCAGACAATGGACCAATGAATGGGGGAAGGTGGCCCCTGTCAGCCTTGAGGGAGGGTGGTTCCCAGGAAGAAACCAGTCTTAGTTTGAAGTCTGCTGTTTGGGCTCTTATCATTCTGTCCATCAGTCAGAAAAGGACAGGGCATATTAAACATCGGCCAGCAGATGGCCCGCTTGCCCCAGGGGAGATGACAGGAAGCAGGTCCTGTGCTCCAAGCAATGAACATTATGATGAACCAGATTCCTGACAGTGGGTGGTCAAGGCTTAAAAATATTTCCAGTTCCTGTTTTAATCCACTGCTAATGAAGGCAGGAAAACATGTTCCTACCTTTGGCCATGAATCCCAGAGAATGCACAGAATGACCTGGCTTTGCTGAGCCGGGGCCTCCCAGCATCAAGTGCCTCCTCTGACAGTGGTCATGGGGGGGGTGCCTGCTCCCCTTCAATTCCTTTTTCCAGACATTCCCCAGTTCACCAGCCTGGCTCCTGGCTTTACCCACTGCTGACTAGGAGAGCTTCAGATAGTCAATGGCCAGTGTGGCTATACATCTAGCCAAGCCCAGTTCTGGCCTCAGTATGACAGCAGGGTCTACCCTCCTCCGTTGTGTTTTGGAAAAGGGTTCCCAATTCTGGGCCACAATTTTTTTTTTTTTTAAGCTTTTTATTTATTTATTTAATTATTTGCCTTGGTGTTTGCCTGGAACTGGAACTACAGACAGTTGTTAGCTGCCATGTGGGTGCTGGGAATCAAACCCGGGTACTCTGGAAGAGCAGACGGTGCTCTTAACCACTGAGCCATCTCTCCAGCCACCAATTTTGTTTTTAAATTAAGTCGATATAGAGATAGCAGACTCAAGCAGAGTGAGATGGCTCACGCCTTTATGCCCAGCACTCTGAATGCAGAGTCCAGGAGATTTCTGTGAGTTCAAAACCAGCCTGATATACAAGTTCCAGGACAACCAGAGCTACACAGTGAGACTGTCTTAAATAAGGGGCAGGGTGCGAGAGTGCAGATTCACTCAGTTCATTCTACTTGGTGCATTGGACTGGCCTCCTCAAGGGATTCACAGTCCAGCCCTCAGACTTCCATCAGCCTGTCTCCATCCTGCCCCTGGCCTGTAGCATAGGCTCTGGGTATACACAGGGTCAGTGGCAGGAAATGAACCAGAGTTCCCATATAAAGTAAGGATGCTGTTCTGGAATCAACAGAGAAAATCGAAATCTCAGATCAGAGGTTGAGGTTTAGCCTGGCAAAGCCATCTTGGATAGCCTATCCCCTCCCTTAAATCCCTATCGACAAGCCACAAGATCCCCCCAATACTAAAGCAGTCTCCTTCCCAACACTGGACTCTGATCTTTCTCCACAGACTCCCTCCATTTCCTTACTGTTGGCCAGGCTGACCTCTACAGGCAGCAGCATCCCACTCCATGGGAGGAGGCCAGCCTGTCAGTGGGGAAGGTCCTGTGGAAACAGTGCCACACTTGAGTACAACCATCCCCATCCACCCACTCCTAGGCCAGAGCATGGTTCACTGGACAACAGTTTGCTTGCTCACACAAGGGCTAAGACTAAAGACAGAAGCAGGGCCTGAGAGGCAGAGGGCGGGGGACAGAGGAAGGAAAGGGGGAGGGGTGGCTCTACAGGTGTGTCCGGAGGCAGCAAGCACAAAAGGCCCAGGAGTTGAGGGGCATCGCTGCCTACCAGCTTCTTAACCCCAAGGTGGGGACCCTCACCTCAAAGTCAGTCCATTCCCATCTGTGTACAGTTCAGACAAGTGTGTAGCCACCCTGGCCCTCTGGAGTGAGGGTCAGAGAGGACCCAGACCCAGTTAAAGCATACCGGTTTTGACCACCCACGTTCCCCTTACCTGGCTCTCACCACTGCTGGAGTGATCCCCGACCCAGGGGGCCTGGAAGTCTGGGGATGGCAGCTCGGAGCTGAGCCTGGCTTCAGCACGGCGCCCGGAGACGCCGGGTCCGGTCCCCATGGTGGCTGGAGGAAGCAGCGGTCTGCACTGTGCTCAGGACAAAGCACGGAGCCTCGCTTCCTGCCATTGTGCAGTCGCACCCAGGGGGAGGGAAGACTGGATCGGTGACAGCCCGTGGAACCCCAGCCACTCCCAGCAAGAGCCACTCAGCCGAGAGTGCAGCTTGGAGCCCCTGCCATAGGGACTTAGCACAGAGCGTCTCCACCCCAAGGACTCTAAACACTGCTCAAGAGGGGTGCAACTGGTTTAAGGGCTAACCCCCTAAGGATTCTAGGATGTTGCTTGTCGTCCCGCCCTGGGTCAACTCCCTTTGCTGGATCTCCAGTATCCTGTTGCATTCTGTGTTGAGTCCCATGCCAGGCCCATGCAAGGCTCTAGAGATCCCTCCCCACCTCAAGCAAGAGCCTGGGATCTCTGCTCCAGTGGCAGAGGTAGGGAACACAAGACTTAGCAGAGAAGCAGGAGGTAGTGGGAAAGAGTGAAGGAACTAGGCAGTCTTCAGGTGTTCCCCACACACACACACACACACACCAAAGCTGGGCCAGGGGACACCCTCAGCCCGGCAGGCTTTCTCCAGAGACCACTAACTAGGCTGGGTCACTGTCGCCAGAGGGCGCACAACACATACCAGCCACCCACCCACTGATGAGGTGAGGTTGTCTCCAGTCTAGTTATCAAGGGTTTCTACACTCATCCCCAGGAAGTGGGTAGTGATAGCAGCTACTATTTTTTGTTTATTTGGTTGGTTTTGGTTTTCCCAGACAGGGTTTATCATAATGGTCCTGGATGTCCTGGAACTTGCTTTGTAGACCAGGCTGACTTTAAACTCAAAAATTTGCCTGCCTCTGCCTGGTGCTGAGATTAAAGGCACAATCTAACCACGAGGGCCGAGGAGGGCAGCCACTATTATCCCCATCACCTAAGGGATAAAGCAGACATTCAGAGACAATTGCAAGCCATGCTAAACCCAGACTGGTTTGACAGGGCTCACTATGAAGCTGAGGATGACCTTGACTTTCTGCTCTGCTGCACCTCCAGAAATCTGCGGTTACCACTGGGGGAGCCATTCTTGGTTGTCAACTACATCTGGAATGAACTACAACCCAGAAACGGAGGGCACATCTGTGATATTATTTTTCCCTCAGTTTGAAGTGGACGAATCTACTTCCAGTCTAGACCTTTGAGGCAGGTAGACGTACCTTTAATCTGGGCCAAGCCTGTTTCTGGAAGCCCATATAAGGACAATGAAAGAAGGCAGTTCTTTGCCTCCTTGCCCACTTGTTAGCAAACCCCATTCCTTTCCAGGTACTAGAAATTACTTCAGGACTCCAGTGTCTACCAAAGACCAGCTGAAATATCCAGCCTTGTGGACTGAGCAACTTCTGATTTCTTAGACTTTCCATTCATAGTTCACCATTGTTGGATTAGTTAAACCATAGCCTGTAAGTGACTCTAATAAATCCTTCTTTCTAAATCCAGAGAACAGGAGGTCCATTCTGTAACCTTTGCTACCCTCAAGAACCACGTCTGGTTTCCCTGGTTCTGAGGATTGAACGCTAGCAAGCCTCTACCGATGCAGCTACATCCAAGCCCTGTTTTCTTTTTTTTTTTTTTTTTTATTTATTTGCCTTGGTGTTTGCCTGGAACTGGAACTACAGACAGTTGTTAGCTGCCATGTGGGTGCTGGGAATCAAACCCGGGTCCTCTGGAAGAGCAGACGGTGCTCTTAACCGCTGAGCCATCTCTCCAGCCCCCTAAGCCCTGTTTTCTTAACAGTATTGTTTGGAAATAGGTTCTCTGTCTGTACTCAAGGCTAGCCCTGAATTTGAGGCAAACCTCTTTTCTTTTCACTTTATTTTATATTTATATTGCACGCACTGGTATAAAAGTGTCAGATTCCCTGGAACTGGAATTACAGACAATTAACTGCATGCTGCCACATAGTTGCTGGGAATTGAACCCAGGTCCTCTGGAAGAGCAGCCAATGCTCTTATCCACTGAGCAGTCTCTCCAGCCCCCTACCCATGCCTGGCTAAACATAGACTGGAGACTCAGGCTGTAGGCTGTAAGGAGCATATACTGTCATCGGCACATCTACCCCCTAGATAACCCTGCATGTAGCATCATGGAGAAAGGGGAAAAGCAGGAACTTCTGAAATGGTTTTTAGGGCAGTTATTAAGCTTGGACTTCAAGGGCTACCTTTATCCCAAAGGTCAGGTCACTGGATATCTACCATATAAGTAACTCCCTTGAAAATGAAAACTTGTCATCTTGTTTAACCCCCCCCCCCCAGACTGGTTCCGTCTTCATCTCCTAGGTGGCCTTGTGCAGCTGGTTGCCCTCTGGCCTTCTAGATGATAGTCCTATGGCTCCCCAAGCTCAGGGCCCTCACCCTCACGCTCTGTCCAGAACTCTATGCTCAACCTTCACATGCTTGGCACTGGGCCCCAACCCTATCTCCCCACGGGCGGGCTCTCCTTCACTGAGTCCCTAATGTCAAATTAATTCCTTCTAAGTTTTCTTATCACATGACATTGTTTTCTTCCCTGTTCTCCATCATTCCTCCCTGGCAGAGGCCAATGGCCTTGGCATCGGGTTCACTCTATGTCCTCAGCCTTTAGGATGGCCCTGGCACACACAGAAAGGGTCTTCAGCTATCAAAGAACCTGGAACAAAGTTCTCGGGGAAGGTATCCTGCCTGTGGCTAAGTGACAACAGAACCTCCCCACTGCCTGAGTAGAGGGCCTCTCCCTCCTCTTCCTGGACCCTGTGTGTGACCTTGGGCCTGCTGACCTCAGAGAGGTGGGCTTTCATTTAAATTCTGGTGGTCTTGCCCCCAGCCCTCTGCCTCTGTCCCACAGTCAGACAGCTACCTTCCACTGAGTCCTCCCAACTTCCTGCCCAGGAGTTCGAACAACAAATCCCATTCAGAGAGGCTGAGTAAGAAGACAATGATTGTCCCCAACTTAACAGGAAGAACCTAAGGCCTGGAGAGACTTCAGGTTGGCTAAGGTTTCAAGGACACAAGTGGGCAAAAGCACATCTGTGCTTGGAACCACTGCCCAAGGTGGTCTGGACAAGGTCTTTTTTTAATATCTATTTTTATTTTATGTGAATTGGTGTTTTTCTTGCATGTATAACTGTGTAAGGGTGTCAGCTCTTGTAATTACAGACAGCTGTTAGCTGCCATGTGGATACTGGGAATCAATCTCAGGTCCTCCAGAAGAACAGTCAGTGCTCTTAACCACTGAGCCATGGACAAGGTCTTAAGGACTACCTTCTAGGAGGAAATAGAGCTCAAAGACAGCTTGGAGGAAATCCCACTGCTATGGAGTAAGGAAATCCCAATAAATAAAGATCACCTGGAACCAGATCATTTCACCTACAAAGGACTTCTGAGTGACTGGGCTATGTCTTAGCTATTCTACCAGGGGTGAAGGCTACTTCAGCTTAGGGGATCAGGACCAGAATGTAGGGCCACGTTAGTGACAGAGGGTGTTGAGGAAAAGAGCCCAAGCCTCTGCCATGGAGGTGGAGAGGCTTCCCACCTAACAGGACAAAAAGGGGCACAGCTGAGGTCCTGGCCCCTGACTCCCTGGGGAGGGGGCCCCCTTCCAGCACAGCCTGGCTCCAGGGTATGAGTCAGGGCTGCTTTGTTGAAACTGATACTCAGAAACCAGATGCAGAGACTGGTGAATAATAGAGTCTCTGAGGCACCCCCAATCAGGCTCTTTCAATTCCCTAGGACATTTTCCCCAACCCCAGAAAGTCAAAAGATTCTGTGCCGATCCACACAGGGCCAGCCAAAAATAAGAGTACTTCTGAGTCCAAGTCAGAGCTCCAGATCTGGGGCAGGATCCAGAGGCAGCTCACACACAGCAGACGGCCCCCCAGATAGCAGCTGGGGCTTCTTGTCTGAAAGGCACACTTGCCCTAGGCTTCTCCAGCAGGGCTAGGCTCCCCTGAGAGATGGCCCAGGGCTTTACTTGCCACCTCAGATATCCAAGGGTGGAGCCTGCATGCGTGGGCAGGCCAGCCAGGGTGGGGTGGCTCTGCCAGGCAGCTCTTACTGCAGGCAGTACAAGGGCCTCCTCCTTGTCCAAAGCCTACACCTCACCCTTTTGCTCTGTGGGTCTCCAGGCCTGCTTGGAGGCAGAGCCTGACCTAAGACAGAAGGCAAAGAGGAAAGAGACTGACTACAGACCCCTTAGCACAGGCCCCTTTCTCTTGTGGCAACCAGCTACAGTCTTACACACTAAGGGTTCAAGGTACCTGCTTCACCAACGGAACTCAGAAGGATCAAAGAGATGGAATCTGAAGAGGCTGTGTACCCCATCTACCCCTGCTCTCCCTCACTGGCAGCAATCTTGTGTGAAGGCAGCATTGGCCGTCACCAGAATGTGCCATGTCAGGACAGCTGTTGTACCCTAGCGGGTACTGGATCTTAGTATGGGACCCAGGAGTATCAAACACCCAAGAGGAAGGTCACTGAGGCATTTGCAGGGCCTCGGGACCCTTTGGCTTCTATTGGCCAGGGCCTCTGATCAGGCCCTCCCCTTCCCCAGGCAACCTGGGGCACAGCCTCTTGTGCCCCCTGCTGGACCCCAGGGCCCTTTACATTTGAGACCAGTTGAGACTCCCAGATGGTGCAGGATTGGAAGTCTCCTAAGTACCCCACAGGCCTGAATCCCTACCCTCACTAGCCAGCAGCCCCCAAACCATGGCCACAGGAGTAGTGTTTGAGCACATTCCAGCATTAAATAAGTAGAGGTGGTGTGACTGGGTCCCTCAAGAAGGGACTGCAGGCCTTATGATGAGGGCCCTAACCTGGACCACTTGGCAGTCCTTACTCTAATGAGGGACATCTGGGACACTGTCTCCTCCTTACAGCCCAGGCTTAAAATACACCTGTCAAACCCGAGTTTCACAGAGCAAGGGGAACAGCAAATATGAGCACTGACTCAAGTGTAGGGGTACCACCACCTATCACCCATTGGGCAGAGACAGAAGGTGTCACAAGCAAAGTCCTGCTCATGAACCAGAAGGTAGCAGGAGGCCAAGGGTGGCTTTGGGGGATAAGCTAGGATGCTAGTATAGGGTATGAACAGCGGGCTTCACTGTATATGACAAGCTGGCATTCCACCAATCTATAGCACATTCAAAGTCCCTGGTATTCACCTGGGCTTCAAGACAGGCCCACGGGAGAGGAGGTGCTGACAGAAAACTGTCCTGGGGGGGCTGGAGAGATGGCTCAGAGGTTAAGAGCACTGACTGTTCTTCCAGAGGACCTGAGTTCAATTCCCAGCAAAACCACATGGTGGCTCACAACCATCTATGATGAGGTCTGGTGCCCTCTTCTGTAAAACTGTATGCATAATAAATAAATAAATCTTTAAAAAAAAAAAAAAAGAAAACTGTCCTGGGTAGAGAGGCAAGCAGGGGACGGGGCTGCGGCACCCGCAGCCTGAGCCTTATGGAAAATTACCTCCAACCAGGCTGACTTCTGCTCTTCTGAACAGGGTGTCCCAGAAACTGCCTGCCTTTCTCTGGGCCCCTTTGGGAGGCTGACGTAGATGGATCTCTGTGAGTTCAAGGCCAGCCTGGTCAACAAAGCAAGTTCCAAGACTGCCAGAGCTACACAGTGAGATGCTGTCTTGAAAAGCCAGGAAAAAAAAAAAAGACGTATTTTTATTTGATGTGTGTGGGTATTTTGCCTGAATGTATGTATGTGCAGCACAGGTATGCTTGGTGCCCACAGAGGTCAGAAGATCCCTTGGAAGGGGAGTTACAGACAGTTGTGAGTTGCCATGTGGTGCTGGGAACTGAACCCAGGTCCCCTAGAAGAGAAGCCAGAGTTCCTAACCAACAAACCATCTCTGCAGTCACCTTCCCCCGCTTTTGAGAGAGTTTCATTATATAAGCCTGGCTGGCCTGGAACTCTTTATGAAGACTAAGCTAGCTTTTTTGTTCCTTTGTTTAAGATTTACTTATGTATACACTGTTCTGTCCATATGTATGCCTGCAGGCCAGAAGAAGGTTTCAGATCATTTTAGAGGGTGTGAGCCACCATGTGACTACAAATTGAACTCAGGACCTCTGGAAGGACAGGCAGGCAGGCACTGCTCCAGATCTCTGAGCCATCTCTTCTCTCCAGCCCCAGACTAGCCTAGCTCTGAGTTCTCCTTAGCATTCCTAATGTTGGCCTGGAGAGATGGCTCAGGGGTTAAGAGGGTTAGGAACACTGGCTGCTCTTCCAGAGGACCCGGGTTCAATTCCCAGCTCCCACGTGGCAGCTCACAACTGTCTGTAGTTCCAGTTCTAGGAGATCCAACACCCTTCACAGATACACATGTAGGTAAACACCAAGGCAATTAAATGAAATTTAAAAAAAAAAAGAATTCCTAATGCTAGAATTAAAGGCATGGGCAGCCATGTCTGCTCTGCTCTTTTGTTGTTTCTTATTTGTGTGTGTGAATGTTTTCTGTTTGTTTTGGATTTTGGGGGGTTTTGTGCTTGTTTTTCAAGACTGTGTAACAGCCCTAACTGTCCTCGAACTAGCTCTGTAGACCAGGTTGGCCTTGAACTCAGAGATCCTCAGCCTCCAAGTGCTGGGATTAAAGGTGTGTGCCAGCCCTGCCCAGCAGGATGTGAATGTTTTGCGAGCTTGAATCTCTGTGCAGGGTGTGTGCCTGGTGCTGGAGAAGGTCAGAATAGGGTATCAGCTGGCTCTGTAAACCCCGGAGCCTTCTCTGCAGCCTCCCTCTCCTCTGCACTTTATTTATTTATTTATTTTGAGATTTTTATGTGCACTGATGTTTTTTCTGAATGTGTTTGTGTGAGGGTACACGATCCTCTGGAATTAGAGTTACAGACAGTTGTGAACTGCCATACAGATGCTGGGAATTGAACCCAGCTGAAAGAGTAGCCAGTGTTCTGAATTGCTGAGCCATCTCTCCAGGCCTGCTTTTTAAAAAATTTAATAAAAGGTCTTGCTATGTATCCATCCTAGGCCAGTCTCAAACTCAAAATAATCCTCCTGCCTCAACCTCTTGAGTACTATAATTACAGGCATGTCCTATCATGCTGGCTGGGCCCCTTTTCAATTAACCCATGCCTATCATTGTTGTAATAGGTTCACAACATTATCACCCTTGGGTGCTTTGTAACTCTCTCTCAGCAGCCTGTAACTGCACTCAGGACTGGGTAGGTTAAACAGCCCCACCTTTCTTCTCTTACCCCAGAAGGGTAGAGCTGAGGCTCTGACTCCCAGCACTGACTCTGTGGAACTGGGTCCCATCAGGCAGTTCCTCTCCTCTGACTTTACTTCCTGGGCAGGTACCTGTTTGGTCTACACTGGGATACCATCTGTAGTGGTACCTGAGTTTTCAACTGCTCTCCTAAAATTATTTAGCCACAGCCTGGGTGACCCACACTCACTGCCTCTCTGATCCTGTCCTTCAGCAGGAAGCAGGACCCACCACCTGCTCACAGCTGACCAGCCTGGAAAGGGGCCGTTCCCAAGGGCACCTGTTGTCCTGTCTCTTATTCCCACAGCAATGTCCCGAAAATAGGCCAGTTCTGACACCCTGATCACAAGCATCCTTACCAACCCTGGCTCAGGGACATCCCCTGACCCAGAGCATGACCCCAGACTCCTCCTCTCCCGACTCCACAACACTGAGAGCGATCTGAGGCTACCACATCCATCCCCACCTCATCATTCTACAGATCCCCATCTGCCTGACTATGATCAAGGATGGCAGCAGCTCACAACTGGACAATGGAGAAACAGCTCTAGACGCTGAAAACTTCTCTATATGAAACCAGGGCCTTGGGAGCAAAGCAGAGAACATCGCCTCCCTCCCTGGGATATGCTTGGGAATGGGATCCTGAGAGCAGGAAGTCCTGACTGAGGCTCAGGCCTTGCCTTGGCAAATCATCAGCGCAATGTGTAGGTCACTCCACGGAAATGGAGTTGCCTCTACCCCCAGGGTGGGCTGCTGGCACAAGGCATGTCCTGGGGCTAGCACAGTATTCTGGGCAAACACAGCTGCTAAGTAGGATTAGCTCCTTGGTTCCAGGTCAGTGTTCCCAAATCCTTCAATATGGTCGCCTGTGGTCCAGTGTCAGCCCTCTACCATGTCCCCTTGTGACCCGAGGTGTGGAGCAGACTCTGACCAGCATGTTTGCCACAAGGAAACCCAGCAAAGAGCAGGGGGTCAGTTACTGCCCTATGGCTACTTGGTAGGAGGGCTCAGGACACCCATGACACCCACTTGCCTTGGTCACGCCCCTCCCTCTCAGGGAGAGACAGAAGGCACTCCAAAGCCCAGGAGAGAGGCTTGATCATTCTCAACACACTACAGACCAAGTCCATGATTACATCTAGCATTCCCAAACACCATAGCATGCTGGGCACTGTGCTAAGCACTCTACACAGGGGGCTTCTTTTAATCCTCAAGGCAACTGGGAGAGGTGCGGTGACCTACCTGCTCAGGGTCACACAACTGAAAAAAAAAATCCTGGAACTCAATGAGCTATACATCCTCATCCTAGACAAGGAGGAGCGAGCGATACCACATCCCTTAAGGGTCTCCTGGGCATACAGCTGTGACACACAGGACTTGCAAGGTGCTGCTAATCCAGCCCCACCTTCCTTCTCCTCAGGCTCTGTCCTCTACTGCCTCACTCCCATCTCACAGCCCCGCACACCACTCCTCTGCTCACTCTGCTTCCCATCTCTGTACTTCCCATTCCCAGAACCACAAGTGCCTCCTTCAGAAAGTCCATCATGGTTACCGGGACCCTAGTGAATTCCAGAGACAGAAGGTAGGGGTGAGGCAGACCCGGGACTGGAGAGATGGCTCAGAGGTTAAGAGCACTGACTGTTCTTCCGGAAGATCTGAGTTCAATTCCCAGCATCCACATGGCAGCTAACAACTGTCTGTAATTCCAAGATCTCCCACCTTTACTCAGTTATACATGCAGGCAAAAACACCAATTCAGATAAAATAAAAATAAATAAATAAATAAAAAAGAAAGTTCCAGCACCTGAGGGAGACCCTGGCAGAATCAGGGGCAGCCCTTTCTTGCTAGCAGCTCCTGGGGATGCTGAAGATTATAAAGAGATCTTATCCTCAGAGAGTCTCACCCTGGGGCAAGCTCCACCAGGTATGCTCTGTGATGTAGGCAGGGCTCTTTGCCTATCTGAGCCTGAGTTTCCCCATATACCTAGCATACCATCACAGTGGTAAGTCAAGGCATCAACAGTGATGTCACGTTCTCACCAAGTCCACTGTCCCTCTCTCCTCTCTGCCTCAGCATTTCTGCCTAGCTCATCCCTTTTCCTGGTCCACTCCTGCTTTCTTCCTGTTACCACCCACATCTCCACCTCTTTCAAGGTGTCCTCCCCCTTGCCGGAGATGATTCCATGGCTACAGAGGAGCCGAGTCCCCAGCAGACCAGGAACAGGTCTGAAGGCCGCAGAGGGCCAGCTGCTGAGACCAGCCCTCTTCTAATGCCACTTGGACCCTGGGCGGGGTGGGACAGTGTGTCTTGTCCCTTCATCATCTCTTATGGTCAGACAGATGCTTCAGGCTCCCAGCAGATGTGTTGAAGGAGCAGAGGCCAGCCTGCTTGCCAATCTGGGGGAGAGGCAGCCAGCCAACACCAGAGCCCAATGCCAGGCACCACCAGTGCCAGCAGATTGTATCTGACATCACTGCCGCCCCCTTGCCTGGTGACCACGGCAACTGGAGGCCACCCCCTCCTCTTTCCACCCCCAGAACAGTCCTCATGTTCCTTCTGACCATGGGCCTCCTGTGCCGGATGAATGGGGAGGGCCCAGCATTTAAATCAGCCACAGCTGGCAAGGCCAAGCTGCATGCAGTTAGGAACATGAGCTCTGGCTTTAGATACCTGACTCATAGGTTCAGATCCTCTGTCTACTATTTGCTGGCCATGGGTCCATGAGTCAACCATTCCACCTCTCTGGATCTCAGTTTCCTCACTTATAGGTGGGAATGAAGCCTAGACCTACCCTACAAGGGAGGGACAGGTGGATACAGCACTCCACGGCTATTGTCATACAAATGTGTCGGGAGTCTTATGAACTGTGGGGCCTTGTCCAAGTCACAAGACCTCTCTGAACTTCAGTATCTTCATCAGGAAAGCCAAGTGACAATACCGTCCCTGCTGAGCTGCCAGCCGTGGGTAAGACACGGGAAACATGAGGCACAGAGCCAGGTGCGCCCCAGGCAGAAGTACCCAAGAGATATTCTTGCTGCTACTCTGTCTCTCTTCTCCTGTTTATCCTGATTCTTCAGAATCGAAGGTCAGGTGCCCCATCTCCTTCCTCTGACAGCTGTACTCAGACCCCCAGTACCCCAGGACTATGCCCAGGTCTGGAGAGTGGCCAGGTGCAGAACCAAACCACGGAGCCCACTCCCATTCCAAAGCCTCGGCTTCCTCATCAGTGACACGAGCTGTGGCTCCCACCTCGGCCTGCTCCCATCTCCACTGTTCCTGAACCATGAACAACCTCTCGCCTCTTAAACCAGCCACCCCGATTCCAGAGGGCACCGCTATGCCCTGGCAAGGACTCAATGGATGTCCCGGGTAGTGAGAACTTGTCTTCTGTATCCCCAGGCTGTGCAGTCCCCTACCTTGGCAGCCCGGCCCTTGTCCATGCAGGCTGGGTTCTGGCAACGCAGTCCCTTCTCCTCTGCCGGGCTCCGGTCTTCTGTGGGGAAGCAGAGGGCATTAGTTCATGAGGGGGAGACCCACACTCCCTTGGGTCCTTGTGGCCTCTAGGTCAGGGGACTGGTAGGGCAGACTGCTCAATCCTGCCTTCAAAGGAAGTCAGTGTCCTTTTCTCTTTTAAATGCCAACTTATCTGCAGGGGAATCAGTTTGCAGAGCCCTTTTCTGTGCAGTTCCCCAGGGAAATTGTCCAGATTCCAGGGGGGAGCTTTTGGAAATCGCTACTCCTCCCTCAGTCTCACTAGTGGGAGGGGGTAGCTCAGTAACCTCCCGGGGCCCCAGACTTTCTAAGCAATCCGAGGCAGGGCGGCTGGGTGGGAGGAGGGGGATCCCAAGGATCCAGGATGCCCTTCCTAGCCCTGTTCTCCAACTCAGACCCCTTTGAAGCTAGACATTCCCTTCCCGAGGCCTGGGGCGACCTCTGTTCCCCGCAGTCCATCTCTGACCGTGAGTTTGCCCCGCTCCAAGCAGATGCCTTTTCTTCCCGAAGGCTTGGGCGCCGCGGCGAGGGGGCAGGAGCGAGGGCAAGGCAGCTGCAGCCAGCACCGGGTACAGAGGCCGGCGTCCGCCCCGCTCCAGCAAGGCCCTCCCCAGGGCAGGCCCGACCCCCGACCCCGCGCGGCGCCCTCCGAGCCAGCCATCAGGGCCGCCAGCCGGCCTGCAGGGCGAGAGCGGACGTCTACCGGGTCGCACTCACCCATAGCACCGAGCCGCCAGGAGCCGAGCGCGGGAGCCGGGAACCGAGCGCGGGAGCGATGAACCGAGCACCGCGGCCGCCTGGCGCGCGAGGCGGGGCGGGGCAGGTGGGCGGTGGGAGGAGCGCGGGGCGGCCCGCGGGGGGCGGGGAGCCGGTGGCCCCCGACGGCGCCTCCCCGAGAGACGGGGTGTGTACCAGGTGGGGTCCCACCCAGCCCTGCTCCCCGCCCCGCAGGCCCTTCCAGGGATGGCCACGCGCGCGCACTGTTCCCGATTCCCCACGGCCTCCTGCACCGTGGGCCGCACGCACCGCGGCGGCGGCTGCTGCCCGCTCAGGCCGGAAGTGCCTCCAAAGGGAAGGCGCCTCCTGCCCCCAGACACGCGGGTCGGCGACACACGCGCACCCACACGCGCACCCCCTCTGCTTCATGTCGCGCCCTCTCTCATTCTGCCACCCGCGGTTTAAGGACGCGATGGAGGTGGGTGGACCAGGGGCGGATGGCCTCCTTGAATGCCTGCTGTTGTGGTTTTAGTATTCCCAGTTTAAATGATCAGTATCCCAAGTCAGGTGGGAGCCCAACACCCAGAGACCCCCAGCCCGGCAGTCCCCACGCGGTGGGTTTCCCCAGTAGCACCACTGCCCTGGCAAGTTTATGAAAGTGGTGTTATCAATAAGTGGACAGCTTTTTTTTTTTTTTTTTTTTTAATGTATACAACTCAATTTTTTTTTTTTTTTTTTTTAAACTTTATTTATTTATTTATTTATTTGCCTTGGTGTTTGCCTGGAACTGGAACTACAGACAGTTGTTAGCTGCCATGTGGGTGCTGGGAATCGAACCCGGGTCCTCTGGAAGAGCAGAAGGTGCTCTTAACCGCTGAGCCATCTCTCCAGCCCCAAGTGGACAGCTTTTTATTGATGTTGGTTTGGTTTATTGTTTTTAAGTCAGGGCCACGTTGTGTAGTCCTGGCTAACCTCACAGAGAACCACCTGCCTCTACCTTGGGAGTGCTGGGATTAAAGGTGCAGGCCCCCACACCCCAAAGGAGACAGCATTTTAAACCCTTGTGTAAGAGGCCCCTAAAATGGCTCAGGATAAAGGCTTTTTGCTACCCACATCTGACATTCTGACCCCAAGTGTAAAGTGGAAGGAGAAATCCAACTGTCCTCTGGCCTCTCTGCATGCATGATTTGGCATGTCTGCAAGCAAATGCTGTACACACATACACACATTAAATAAAATTAATACTTGGGGCTGGAGAGATGGATTAGTGATTAAGAGCACTGGCTCCTCATGCAGAAGACCCAGGTTCAGTTCCTAGCACCCACAGGGCATGGTCACAGCCATCTAGAACTCCAGTTCCAGCGGGTGTGTCAGCAGCCTCTTTTGCCCTCTTAGGGCACCAGGCATATATATGGTACATATACATGCAGATACACACACACACACACACAACTTTTTAAAAAAGAGCCTCTGGGTCTTCCTTGTCCTGTCCACTGGTGCCTGCAGGCTCTGTGCTGCCAAGATCAAGGCACAGAAGATGGAGCTTGGAAAGGGGAAGAGCCCTTCAAAGTTGGAGAGCAGGATGCTTAACATGGACCATCTCTAAGAACATAGTCTCTGTTAGCTGGGTCTTGAGTTTCCTGCAGGGTCCACTCAGCAAATATGGGTAAAGTCTTGGGCTGGGTTTAAGGGAGGTAAGATGACCCTGATCAGCTTTGAGGAGCTCACAATGGGTCTGGCAGGAGGGGGACTTTTGGAGAGATACAAACCCCCAATGTGCTAAGGAGAAGGTTCCAGGGCAAAGAGTTGTGGTGCAGGGTAGTTGAGCTAAGAGCACTGCTGGTGTCCTGAGGCTTTTGGGCTGAGAGGAAAACTCTGGCAGCATCCTCAGCCTTCTTTATTGGGCAACTGTCCTCTAGTGAGACACTCAGACAGACCATTCCTGCACTTGGGACCTCCTGGCTCACATTCTCTGGTCCAGCCACACTTGCCACAGCATTGACTTCAGAATCTCTGCCTCTTCAGCTGTCCAGCAAGCCAGGCCAGCTGTGCTGGCACATGGATGGGACTGACCCTTAGAAGACCCTAGCTAGGCTACCTGGGTCACCAATCCTGCTGGCCCCAGCATCCTTGCCTTCCAGGGGACAGCTGGCTCAAGTGAATGGGTACCAGGACGCTCTGTCCACAACTACAACCACCTTAAGGATATTTGCCATGCACCCCACCCAAGGAGTTTGCTCCTGGAAGATTTCAGACCTCTGGGTTCTCAAAATATCAGTCAGGTTTGAGCATACTTTGGCCCCCAAACCTTAGGGTTCTCACTCATTATGCACTCTCTCACACTCCTCTCCCTGGAGTTTCATATGGTCTAGCCTTGAACTCATGAAATGGCTGGAAATGACCTTGAATTTCTGATTATCCTGCCTCTTCATCCTAAGTGCTGGGATTACAGAAGTACATCTCCATATTCTATTTATCTGGCTCCTTACTTGGCACACTGAAGGTTATTCCTCTGTCAACAGAAACCATGTACCTTAGAGCCCTTTAGGTTCTGCTACACCTGTTCTAGGACAAGCCACCATGAGCCCAGATGGCCTGCGGTGGCCACAGCCTGAGGATGTGATGCATCTTTGAAGTGCTTTTCCCTCAGTGCTTCTAGGAGCTTGATCTTTGGCCTTTGCCCCCTGGGCTCATGTTCAAAGCACAAAGTCTCACTGAGAGAAGAACTTTGGCATGTCTAAGGGACCAGGTGCCTGACTGAGGGAGCAGGCAGGGTCAATAATCTCCCCCTACCCTGCCCCAGGGCAAACATGACCTCCCTTTGAGGATATCTGTTGTCAGTGCAACCCAGGCAGAAAGGGTGGGCCTGGAGGGCCCAATGAGGAGGCATATTTTTTGTGCTATCATATCCTGGACAAGCTGATTGGGCAGAGGTTCCTACCTAGCCTAGCTCAGCCAATCAGATTTGCTCTCAGGAGTGTTTGAATTGGGTCCTGAGGGCATGGAGAGTCGGTGTTTGTGGATAGGAAACCTCAAGGTTGTTGAAAAGCAAGGAGAAGTGGACTTTGAGAAGAAGCTGTCAGTGGAAAGATCCTGGGGCAGAGAAGCTGAGGAAGAGGAGATGGCATGGGCTTACCCAGGGTTCCTTCTCTCTCTTTCTTGTCTGTTTCTGAACCTTAGCCAGGCCCCAGGTAGACCTAGACTCTGAATTTCCTTCCTTTCCCCACCATGTGAGTCTGAAATGACCTGTGACTCTCTGCAGCCTCCTAGCCTCAGGAAAGCCAGGGTTCCTCAGCAAGAAACAAACCCGCTTGCACCTCACCCCATGTTAGTCACAGGATACCCACATTTGGCTCTCCCCACCCTCCTCAACCACAGCACGTTCTCTACCAGAACTAGGCAGAAGCCGGCAGACGTGTTTTGTTTGGCTGAGCACGGTGTTTCAAAAGAATCTTAGTTGGTTGCCAACTTTGAAAAGTCAGAAGATTTTACATAAAAATCCAGATTGTTGGCTCCTCTTGACAAACCAGAGCAGCCTGGCAGCTGTAGATCTATATTCCAGAAGGTTCCAGTTCCCAAGCAGTGTCTGTCTCAAACTGCCACCATCTGCAGTCCTTGCTACAGGCTATGGCTCACACCAGCCCCTCCCTGGGCTATTCAGACCCTTTCCAGGGTTCCCTGTCCAGCACTGGCCTCCAATGTCTTACCCTATCTTCTTGGCTCAGGAAGGCTGTTTCCTGCCCTGTTGCAACATATCCAGATCCAGGTAGATCTCCCTGCTTGACACCCACTCCCCACCCCCACTCCCAACACCTCCCACACCCCCACCCCTGTCCTGGGCTGCGCCTTTGAAGCAACCTATTATTTTCTCCCTCCAGATAGATTCCAGAACAGCCCTCACATGCTGAACACCTACCTGCAGGGGATTCTGCATGCTCCCTTCAAGGTTTCATCTCACAGTCAAACTATGTGGCATCTGCTAGCCCCAACCGGGAGCCACTGGCCCCTGCCGTGAGGGACCCTGGGCGGGGGTGGGGGGTGGGGTGTTTTCTACACTCAGGTATGCTGTGTATATGAAACCCAAACTAGATCTCTTAAGAAATAGTTTATTTTGTATGTATGTGTATGTTTGTGTATGTTTATGCACATATATGCAGCAGGTAGCTGTGGAGGCTAGAATAAGGTGTGAGCCTGCCAGCGTGGATGCTGGGAACTGAACTCAGGTCCTTTGCAACCACTGATACACCTCTTAGTGTAGGGTTGGGGGAAGAAGGTAAAATATTTCAATGATGTTTTGTTTGGTTTGGCTTTTTTTTTTTTTTTGAGTCAAGGTCTCTTTCTATCTAGGTCCAGCTATCCTGAAACTCCACTATGACTAGCTGAAACAATGTCTTTCTAGACAAAAAAAAAAGTTAGTCAGGTAGTGGTGGCACATGCCTTTAATCCTAATACCTGGGAGGCAGAGGCAGGTGGATCTCCGTGAATTTGAGGCCAGCCTAGTCTACAGAGCTAGTTTCAGAATAGCCAGGGCTACACAAAGAAACCCTGTCTTAAAAAGGAAAGTTAAAATCTGAGGAGACGCTGAGGCAGTAAGCAATGTAAGCAAGGTGACCTGAGTGCAGATCCCAGCGCCCATGAAAAAACCAGCCCACAGTTGTAACCCCAGCACTGGTTACAAAGGTGGAGAGGCCTCTGGAGCCCTGAAGTTTGTAGAACAGATAGTCCAGCATAAACAATGAGTTCCAAGTTCAGTGAGAGACCCTATCTCAAAAAATAATATATACTCAGGAGACAGAGGCAGGAGGACTCTGGAAGTTGAAGGCCAGCCTGGTCTACATAGGAAGTTCCAGGACAGTTAGAGCTATATAATAGATCTGTCTCTAATAATAATAATGATAATATTGATTGAAGACACCCTACATCAGCCTCTGACCTCTACATGCATATATACACACAGCCATGTACAAATACCATACACAAAAGAAGTTAAGGAAGTGAATAAGAGTACTGGCTGCTATTTCAGAGGACCTGGGTTCATTCCTAGCACCCATATGGTGACTCCCAACAGTTTCTGTATCTCCAGTTTCAGGGACCCTGATGTCCTCTTCTGATCTCTGCAGGCACCAGGCATACATGTAGCATACAGACACACTGGAAGGCAAATCATCCAGATACATACAATTAAAAAAATAAACTGAAAATGAAAAATAAAATAACCAGTAGTAACCATTTGAAAATATTAGTCACTCCAGACAAACTCCTCAAAGGTTACAAAGCCAGTCAGTCAGTGATGAGCCTGGGACCAGAGTATATGTCTATAGGACTTGAAGCCTGTGTCCCTAACCATCAGTCTATAGGGCCACCCTAGTGCCTGGCACAATTAGGTGTTAAACAAAAATAAATGATTCTTCCAGCATTAAATGAGTGCCTTCCTTCTTTCCCTGTGGGCCTCTGGCTAACACAAATGCACCTGTTCTCAAATTCTCCAGCAGAGCCCTCATCTAGGGGCTGGTATAAGGATGAGCCGCCTGCTCAGCCCCAGGCCAGATCACCAAGAGGCTGCCCCTCCCAGGAGACAGCTGTGGCCTTGAATACCCCCTCCCACACTAGCCCAGCCCTCCTAGGAGCCTATCATTGAACAACTTTGCCAGTCCTTGATGGGATGCAGCACCTCCAGCCACCCCCCACCCTCCACCCCACACTGAGATGGCTGGAGAAGGCAAAATTTGTCATAAAATAGGCAGGAAGCCAGAGGGCTATGCACTGGACCAGTGACCACTGGTCCTGATGTCTGCACTCCCCATGGTAGACCCGTCAGACAGAGCATCCCACAAAGCTTAAGGAAGAAATGGAACAGGGCTGGGGTTCAGCTCAGTAGACAGGAAGTCCTGGATACAATCCCTAGCACTGTCTATCTCAGAAGTCAGAAGGTTGGGGGAGGGTGTCTTTCTCAGCTACATAATGAGTTTGGGGCCATGCTGTTGTTTTTTTTTTTATCAGGTTGACATAGATGCAGATGTTTGAGGCATCACTTCCATCAGATTGATTTGTAGGCAGGTCTGTGAAGTGTTTTCTTATGGCTGATATGGAAGAGCTTAGCCCACTGTGGGCCACCCCTGAACAGGTGGTCCTGCAGTATATAAAAATGTTAGCGACCTATGGAGAGCCAAGCCGGTAGAATCCCTCCATGGCCTCTGAGACAGGCAGTTCCTGCCTGCCTGCCTGCCTCGGGGTTCCTGCCTCAGCTTCCCCAGTGATGGACTATAATCTGTAAATCAGATTAACCCTGTCCTCTCCAAGTTGCTTTTTACTATGGTGCTTTGTCAGAGCAATAGAAACCTAAGACAGAGGCCAGTTGCTATGATATGAAACCCTGTGAGAAAAAAAAGAAAAGGGTTGACCGCTTCCCAAATTGCTAGGACAGTGGTTCCCCAGCTTCCTAGTGCTGCAGGGCTTTAATACAGTTCCTCAGCTGGGTGCTGGTGGTGGCAGCGTGGCACATGCCTTTAATTCCAGCACTCTGGAGGCAGAGGCAGAGGCAGGTGGATCTCTGTGAGTCTGAGTTCAGCCTAGACTACAAAGTGAGTTCCAGGACAGCCAGAGTTACAGAGTAACCCTGTCTTGAAAAGCAAACAACAAAAAATCAAGACAGACAGACAAATGAAACCCATATAGTTTCTCAAGTTGTGGTGAACCCCAAAACCATAGAATTATTTTGTTGCTACTTCATAGCTATAATTTTGCTACTGTTACAAATCATAATATAAATATCTGATATGCAGGATATGTGACCCTTGAGAAAGGGCTATCTGACCTCCTCAGAGGGGTCACAACCCATAGGTTGAGAACCATTGCACTGTGTTCTCCTAGTTGTGTGTTAATTAAATGAGGATCCTGTGGAGGGATAAGCATAAGCCAGGGGCTCTCATGTAGCCCCTGCCAACAACCCACAGTCATTGTTGGCATCTTCCTAGTGCTACAAAGTCTAAACACCCCCCCTCCCCCGTCCCTCGTCCCCATCCCTCAGGTTCAGTCAGAAATGGGAAGACACATCCAGAATTCCTTCCTGTGGCCAGAGAAACTGTCCACACCATTCCAGCACATAAGCTTGTGGCCACTTCCTCTGCCCATGGCTGCTGTGGGTCCCTGCTTGTCTGTCTGTCCATCCATTTCCTGGCTGCCGGCTTCCTCTTTAGAGCTCCACGGAGGAACCAAGAGAGGAAGGGAAAGACAGTCACGCTCCATGCAGGGGCCCCACCCCTCCACCAGGCTGGGCTGGTTCTGGGGCAGAACACCCACCCACATGGGTCCAGGCCAGGGCCTGGGCTGGCAGCAAAGAACTGAGCCCACACAGACAGCTGTGTGCCCTGGCTCCCCCACCCAGCTGCCTCAGCTCCTCCTGGATCCGCTCACGTGCTGTTAGTGCCCCACCAGGGCTTCTGCCTACCCTGCTGGATCTGGGAGCAAGTGGGTAGGAGGGACCCACTCAACTCCAGGCTTGGGCTCAGGCTATGTCCGAGTGCTACCATGTATGACCTCACAAAGCCTCACCAGAATAAAGACTGAAAAACAACAGCCCTGCCCCAGAGGCTAGGCATGAGGATTCAGGACCAGAGCTTAAAACTCATCCAGGGAACTTTAGCTAGGGAGCCTGTGTGACCGAGGGACCCCAAAGCTGCAGGCAGATGGTCATTATGGAACCCCAGAGGCAAGAAGACACCCTAGGTAAAGAAGAGACAGGACAACCCTAGAGAGACTGAGACGCTCAGCTGTCACCTCTGTGCCCTGAAACTCAGTCCACTCCTTACTGAGTCTCCCTGGCTTGTATCTGGGACTGGGTAACATGTGGGCCCTCATGCAGGCAGGGACAGGACAAGTGCAGTGGTGAAGTGGATGGACTCCTGCAGCTGGCTCCACCCTGACCGTAGATGCTCTCTGGCTGAGGGAGGGGGGTCATTTTACCCTTGGCCAGATGCAAGCTGCACATTTCTCCCTCTCTGCATTAGCTTCCTTTCTTCTCTGCTGCTTCTCCTCACTCCTCACCGATCCATGTTCAAGGCAGCAGGGCTACTCCTAAGATTCTTGTACACACTTCTAATGGAGCCCAGAGCTCTGGGGCCAAAGTGGGCAAGGAGCTTATCTCCTCCCAGCAGCTACCCCAGGAGCACCACAGCTGGAGGACTGTCCAGCACACTTTTCAAGCCTTCCAAGCATCCATTCTTCCCTCTTCTCTCCATGTGGCCCAAGGGCTCCCCCAACTTCTCATTGCAAACCCAAGGCCTAGCCAGCACTCTCCAGCCCTCAAGCCACAGGATAGGCTCACATAAGGACTCCCTCCATCCAAGCTGGGGAATTTCTGTCCCCAATGAGACTTCCTCTCTCTTTGCGAGGGGCCTCGAGATGCCAGAGCGTGAGGTTGGAAATAAGCAAACCAAAGCTGGGAACCAGCCACTCCTTGAGCTGGTCATCAGCTTTTGGCTTGGCTACTGTGGACTAGGGCTGTTTTCCAGAAATACATTAGAGCAGATCACAGGTCAGGCCCACAGAACCAGTCCAGAGTGGATCAACACTGCTGAACTAAGACCAGCAATTACAGCAATCATAGCCTGCCCAAACTGGGCCCTATCAGCCTGCCACAGTAGGAGATGTCCCACCTAGTCACCTCAGTGATTACTCTCAGCCTCTCATAATAACACCAGAGATACCTTGTCCCCAACTATGCCAAGGCCTCAGAGCTGAGCACCCCAATACTTTCTCATGCCTCTTGAGGGCCACAGTCTGGTTGTTTGCACATTTATAAAGTGGAGGATAATATGGGAAATAGCCCACATCCTTAAATTAGATCGGAAATATCCTAGGAAAGCTCAACCCTGTGCCTTATCTTGGAGGAAGGCATAGGGCGGAGCCAGAACCTTGGCTGGAACAGGAAAGGTGGTCACTGCTGCCACTGGCCTTCAGCTGAGGCTCCAAGATTAGAGCTGGCTACCTGGAGGACAAAGGTACCTGGATGTGGTCATTACCCTCTGACCATTATGATTAGGCCCCTGTCTCTCCTGCAAGTGGCCCAACAGAGGGTCTAGGGACCCCACACCACCACAAGCAAGTGATCATCAGCAACATATGCAACAGTAAGCAGCAGGAGAAGCCAGGCAGACCAGGTGCCCACATCGCCTCAAAGGCCTCTGGGGAAATGGTTGTACCTACCCTCCAAGTCCTCGATGATGTCCAGAGCTGAGCTCCAAGTGAAGCGCTCCACAGCTCCCAGCTCTAGCTGGGCTAGGTCACCAGGTAGGGTCTCCAGCTCATAGGTACCCCGCTTCCGCCAGTAGAGAAACATGTTAAGACCTGGGGAGCCCCCTGCCTGGTCTGCACTTTCAGAAGTTGGGTGGCTCCAGGGATCTCAATCCCTGAGGCCTGGACAAAGTGATGGTGCCAGGGTGCAGAGGGGCTGCAGAGACCAGTGGGTCAGGCTTTGGGCTGGCAATCATGGCCCTCCCCAGAGAGGAGAAGGAGCATTCTGGGCGTGGCTGGGGGCCTTACATCTGACCAATAGCCAGGGCCCCTGCCTCACACAAAGCGCCTTTCTTCCCCTCCTACAGACATTTTACACATTTTGCCTTCCCAGCCCCCTCAGAGCCCCCGCCAAGGAGATGGGCCGTCAGTCTGGGGATGCAGAGGCCTGGAAAAAAGTGCAATTGTTTTTTGTCTCTTTACTAAGATAAGTTTTCAGAGGAGAAAAATGTGCTGTTCCAGAAGCAATTCCAGGTCTGTACCATGACTTATGACCCGGAACAGCCCCAGCTAGCTCACGGGCTCTCAATAAGGGGTGAAGGCACCTGTGGGAATGGCAGGGGGTACCCTAGGAGTGTGTTCTCCCCAGAAGCTCAGATGGCTGGGCCCTTTCTGAGTTTCTCTTCACCCTTCACCAGGCTCCCCCATCACCATCTTCTTCCTCATACAGTTCACAGGAGGATGAGCAGGCTCAGTACCCTTAGCATCACTGGGGAGCCTAACTGCTCCCTGAAGCCAAGGCCCCAGGACAAGACCTGAGAAGAGCCGAAGGAAAGTGAGGGCTCGGGGTATAGAGCTACCAAGGAAAAGAGCCGTGGAGGAGGAGCAGGGCCTGGCTGCACGTGTGGGGCCCGGCGTCCATCTCAGGCAGGGGTGGAGGTGACAAGAATCGTTGGAGGAAAGAAGAACCAGCAGCATAGGTTAGCAGAAGGCTCCAGGCCAGCCTTGGCTTAGCAACAGCAAAGCTGGGCATGGAACTGAAGTCTGAAAGGCTGGAGAACCCAGAGCCCCAGAACAACTGGGGCTATATGGCAAGACCCTGTCTCAAAAACAATACCAACAACAAAAATCTGAAACTAGAGGGATGGTTCAGCAGGTAAGAGCTCTTGCTGCTCCTCCAGAGGACCTGAGTTCGATTCCCAGCACCCATGGCAGGCAGGTCACACCTCTGTGGGTACCTGCACCCACATGCACATAATTAAAGTTAATAGAAATAATTTCTTTTTTGAGTCAGGATTTCTCTGTGTTACCACCCTGGCTGTCCTGGAACTTGCTTTAAGTTAAAGCAAGTTAAAATGTTGGTCTTTAACTTACAGAGATATAACTCTGCCTCTCAAGTGCTAGGATTAGAGGTGTGTGCCACAATGCCTGGCATAAAAATGACCTTAAATGCAAAAAGCTCTCTCATTTGAGGTCAGGAGGCAAGATGGATTACTAGCAGGTCTGCTGGAGTCACCACCAAAAATTTAGCTCTGGGATCGGATCTCTCTCTCTCACCAGCTCTTTTGAAATCACCAAAACCTTATCCCAAAATACAGGCTGAAAATTCCCCAAAGTCTTTCTCGATTAGTAGACAAGGACATAGGCTTTATTAAGCTGTATTAACAGGCCATCTTTCTTGTTTTGTTACTGTGTCTGGGTGTTTAACCTGCATATATGTCTGTGCACCATTTGTGCCTGGTGTTCTCAGAGGTCAAAATAGGGCACCGAATTCCTGGAACTAGACTTACAGTAGTGTGAGCTGCCATGTAGGTTCTGAGAATCAAACCTGGGTCTTAAGCCATCTGATCAGCCTAATAAGCCACTGTTCTTAACTGGGTTCTTTAAGATCATCTACCCAGTTTTAAAAAAAAAATTATACTATTCTTTGTACATAAAAATTAAAAGATCAGGAGTACAATACCCACAGACAAAACACCCATACACATAAACTTTTTAAAAATATGCAAAATGTTAAGACTTCTCAAAAAGTAAACAAAGCAAAATAAAACAAAACAAAAACTCAACTAGGCGTTTAAAGTAGCCCCACAATGGTTCTTCCCAAAGAGAGGAGGGCATTGTCTCCACAATATCCACAAAGGAGAAGTTAAGCTTGTGAGCAGAGGCTGGAGGGCTGGAGAGATGCTTGAAAGACATCTTGCTGATGCAGAAGACCAGGGTTACATTCCCAGCACCCATGTGGTGGCTCACAACCATCTGTAAATTCCATTCCTCGCATCTGTAAATGCGAGGAAACTCGCATTCATGTCATGCACATATACATGCACTTGTACACAACAGAGTCATACACATAAGATACATTTTAAAACATTGGAATAAACAGAACTTGGATTTGAACATAGGCCTGGAGGGACAGGCCTGCAACTCTAGTTGTTCAGGGGACAGAGGAGGAGGATGTCAAGTTCAGATAAGCCTGGGCAACTTAACGAGGCCAGTCTCAAAATTTAAAAAGTAGAGTAGATATACAGTTCAGTTGTCAGAGAGTGATTGCCTAGTGGGTACAAAACCGTAAACTTGATTTCTATTATTGCAGAAACTCAGTGCTGTGGCTCATGCCTTAATCCTAGCTTTGGGAGGATCAGAAGTTTAGTGTCATACTTGGTTATATATCAAGTTCAAGGATATGTGAGACCTCACACACACACACATGCAAAAATGAAAAATAAGTAATAAAAAAGGCTGAGACTGAGCTGAGTGGTAAATGTGAAGCTAGAGCTCAGGAGTAGCATGTAGCCTGCATGAGGCTTTGGCTCTAATCCTGAGCACCATTCATGGGAGCTGGGAAGGAAAGGCAGACACTCTGACTGTGGTAAAGGCATCCTGCTCTGGGCTCCTAGCTATTCTCTGTCTGACCCTGCCTGTACCTCTTCAGCCTGCCAGGTCTGTGGAAGATGGCCTGGGTGTGGCTGAGCCAGCCCAACCAGATCAGATGCCTGCAACAGAGAGGCACAGGCAGAGGCACTAGCCACTTTCCTAAGGGTGGCAGGAGGGTCAGCCCAGGCTGCAGGCAGCAGGGAATGGTAGAAATGGCCATGCAGGCAGGCTATACACCCCAGCTGAGGGCTAAGGTGCCAAGGGGAAGCTGGAATAATTGGAAGCACATGCCTGTCTGTCTCCCTGGCTTCTAGCCTCACAGGACTGTAGTGGATAAGCACGCCCCCCCCCCCCAGAGTCTTGATCACAGGCATCTACATGGACTAGACATGAGGCTATGGGATGCTGGGGGTGTCCTGGCTCGTGTTCAGTACTGAGCATTCAGAAATGAAACTGTCCAGCACCCACTCCAGTAGAGGCCAGAGCTGCAGAACTGGGAGCTGGACTGGGTAGGAGTCCACCTGCCTCTTATTTCAGAGTAGCCAGCCCTAGAGCAGCCCCATCAAATGGGAGAAGCTTTCTTCCTACCCCTCTACAAACTAAATACAGGGCCCTGACTCCTTGGGCTCTAACTCCCTGTGCATGCAAGCTCACTGCTCTCAAGCACAGTGGCTCTCCTCTTCTCCTCTGTTTGCACTTCCCAGTCTGTGCTAACACCCATTCCACTTCTTTGCCTCACATCCCTATGTAGGAAAACAGGAAGCACCCTCAGTCGATCAGGACTGGCTCCCCACACCTCAACAAGCAGCCCCCATCCTCTGTACATAGGCTTAGCCAACCTGACTGACTGTAGAATCAGGAGCTGCTGGAGACCTAGGCCTTTTCCTTGGTCTTCATACCTCAGAAGACATGGGGAGCAAGAGTGGTAACAGACCTCACTCCCAGGGCTCTGTTCACCCATCTCTCCTTCATCTTCACTTCACTTCCAGAACAGAGAAGGAGATGCTGATATCTCTGATGGGTAACTTGTCCAAAAACCACAGAATGCTAGGGAGAGGGAAGACCCAGGCAGAGACCCAGGACCATGTTCTTACAGTTGGGGCACATTATTCTAGGTTGCTTTCAGCATCCACCCTCACCCACCCACATAGCCCTCTTGGTCAACACAAGATACTGAGCTAGAGCAAGTCAGGTGGCCCTGAAGTGGAAGCTTATTCTTTCAGCCCTAGTCTTACCTCAAATTCATGGCTCTAGGTACCTGTTTCCATGTGGAATGCAGACCAGTTAACTGATATTCACCAATTGGGTCTCTTAGGGCTGGAAGCCTTGGACCCCAGAGGCTTACCCTTGTCTAGATTTCTGGATTCTTCTGAGTCCCAGTGAGAAACTGCTGGCCCAGGAGCCAAAGACAGGATAGACAGAAGTACAGAGAGTTTGGAGACTCCAGGGCCTGCAATGGCCTCAGACTGGGAAGAGATTGCGTCCTCTGCCAACCACAGCTGTTTCCTTACAGGCGGAAGTGCTTTCTGAGGGCCTGGACTGGACAGGGGACCACTGCAAGGCTTGCTGAGTAAGGGGTCAAAAGAGGAAGAGGTGCAGGTGGCCAAGCTGGCCAATGCCCCCAGAAAAGTGACACAGCTGTCACCAACTTTGGGTCTGGACTGCCTTTGGTGAATGAGACCACAGGGGGCCTTGATAGCATTGAGCATACTTTCTGCATTCAGTCATTGTGGATGACCCCTGACCCTAAGTGCTGGCCACTGAAGGCAAGTCTCTCTAGTGGGACTTGGCTCTGAGCCCTACCTGCTGCCGCAGGGGCTGGTGGGTCTCAGATCCTTACACCTACAAAATGGGTTCAGAGGAGCTAGGGCTTAAGAGTGATTAAAATCTTGCAGAGGACCAGAGTTCATTTCCAGGCACCCATGTCCCATGTTTCATAACTGCTTGTAACTCCAGTTCCAGAGGATCCAACACCCTCTTTTGGCCCCTCAGGGACTGCCTATACATGTGTTCAGTCACACACACACTCACAAACACATACTCTTAGAAATGGGTTGAGAGAGCTATTACCTGCCTCTGCTACCCACAGGGCTATTGCATGGACACTGGCAGAGGGACAGTGCTGACCCTCAAGGGATAACAACTTGGGGATTTTTTTTTTTTAAATATTTGTGTATATTAGGGCTGGAGAGATGGCCCAGTGGTTAAGAGCACTGACTGCTCTTCTAGAGGACCCGGGTTCAATTCCCAGCACCCACATGGCAGCTCACAACTGTCTCTAACTTCAAGATCTGGCACCTTCACAGACATGCAAGCAAAACACCAATGCACATAAAATAATAAAAATATTTTAAAAGGTTTGTGCATATTATGAGCATTTTTCCTGCATTAATGTCTGGGCATCATATGAGTGACTGATAGCAATGGAAGACAGAAGGCATCAGATCCGCCTAGAACTGGAACTGCAGATGTTGTGAGTGCTGGGAATTGAACCCAGGCCCTCTGCAAGAGCAACAAGTGCTCTTAACCTCTGACCCATCTCTCCAGCCCCAGGGGAGAATTTTCCCCTTGCGTCATGGGGACTCCATGCTTCCCTCTTGCCAGATAAGGCTCACTATGACCCTTTGTGGTTCCTTGGGATACCTGGTGACCAATGTTTTTTTCTTCATCTCCTGGTGTTTGAGGCCCACCTGCATGCCAGGACAGCTGAGTACAGCCAGCTGTATGCCAGCCACCCAGCTCGCGTGCGAGGTGGCCTCTTTCATGACTGCCATAGAGCCTGTTCAAAATTAAGTTGCATCAGGGTGCTGTTATGTAACTTGGCAAGGATGGATGCTGGCTGCTTCCCAGCCTGCTGGCTCTACTGCTTAGGCTTGGTCTCCATAACCTCCAACAAAACTTCTGGGGGCTGGAGAGATGGCTCAGTGGTTAAGAGCACTGTCTGCTCTTCCAGAGGACCCGGGTTCGATTCCCAGCACCCATATGGCAGCTCACAACTGTCTGTAGTTCCAGTTCCAAGCAAAACACCAAGGCAAATAAATAAATAAAGTTTTAAAAAAAACAAACAAACAAAAAAAAAACAACAAAAAAAAAAATGGGGCTGGAGAGATGGCTCAGCGGTTAAGAGCACCGTCTGCTCTTCCGGAGGACCCGGGTTCGATTCCCAGCACCCACATGGCAGCTAACAACTGTCTGTAGTTCCAGTTCCAGGCAAACAACAAGGCAAATAAATAAATAAATAAAGTTTAAAAAAAAAACAAAAAAAAAAAACAACAAAAAAAAAACTTCTGTTCCAGGTAAATAGGAGAATCGCCCCACCTTCTGGAAGCACGTGTCAAGGGACCAGTGTTCTCTGGTAATCTCTGGCAAGGGCCTGGGTGGGATAGGGGCCAATCTCCTGGCAGTGGGCAGTGTGCTCTGTACTGGTTCCTGCAGGAGGGGTAAATGACAGAGCCCAGTGTAGGCAGCACATATCCGTCCCCTCAGATGCATGGCTGAGGCCTCAGCCTATTTGTGGGTAACCACTAGGTCTCAAGCCAACCCATCTTTTCAGCCCCAGCCAGGCCCCACCCTCTTCAGCTTCTGACAGGCCCCATCTAGGGGAGCAAGTGCCAAGGAGGGTTCCTGGTTCCTCACGTCTCAGTTTTCCCCTCTCCCGGCCTGACAAGTCTAGATCAGAGCAGTAAGATCCCGCCATCTGTGCTGAAGGACATAGCTTGCAGACACAGATGGACCGGGCCGGGAGGGGTGAGAGAGCACACCCCATTCTGTTGTCCACACAGCTCTTCCCCTAGTCCTGGGACTGTGGTAAGATGGCTGCTCCTGACCTGGGACAGGGCACTGCAGAATGCCTGACCACAGCTCCTATTGTATGGAAAGGAAAACTGATGCTCAGAGGCCACAAAGATTTGCCCAGGCCAGTGAGGAGGTTGGGATCATCCAGTGGGTGCCTTCAGGCATCAATCCCATACGCAGCCAGCACACCCTGCCCCTCACCGCTCAGAGCTCTCACCCCAGTCAGGGTCTCTCCTGGACATGCATCCTGTCTTGGACTCTGAGAACATTGTCAGCTGCAAAAATTCTTCCTGATCTTTTAGCCACTTAACTATGGGCCTCAATGTGAAGTCTTCCCTCAAAAGTATGGGGACAGTACAGATAACAGGCCTCTCAGAGCCGAGAGGTCCCAGGGCCCTCTACTCCCACTCCTGTGGGAGTCCAGTCATTGTCTCATAGCTGGCTTGACCATTGTCACCAACCCTTCCACCCACCACAACCTGGGAACAAGTGCAGCCTGGGGCTGCCTGGCCACACACCAGCTGCCCACACCATTCTACACTTAGCTTCCAGAATGTCTCAGTGTTCAGTCCCTGCCTTGGCCCAGGCTCAAACCACCATTGCAGGGCTATGGACCCCAACCCCACCTTTGCCTTCTCTTCCAGAACCAGCCAGGGTATCTGGACTGAAATTGCTGTCGGCTATGTCATCTTGGGCAAGTGGCTCAACCTCTCTAGGCCTCAGCTTTCTCACCTGTAGAGGAGGTTTACAGTATTGCCTCTCAGGTGGTTCTGAGATTGAGTTAATTCACAAGACTGACTTTCACATTCAGTGTCTGGGCCGCATGGAGGATACAGCAAACACAGCACAGATAGACTGCAAACCTGAACTTGTCAAGTCACTAAAATCCAGCTCTTTCCTATCAGGGGGGTGTAGTCACATGTCCAGAGGTGGCCACTCAGAACCCAGGACCTGACCTTCAGGCTCCTCCCACCGGCCACTGTTGACCTGTAGGAGGGTCTTGCCTTAGGGGAAACACTCATGCTGGGCTTCTTTCTCCTCTGGATGCAGACCCCATGCCAGGTTGGCCCAGAGCTGTAGGTGCCAGGGAAGTTCTTACTGATTTGAACTTAAGTTCTTAGGTAGGAACTGACTTCCAGCCCGCCCCCTTGCTTGCTTCTGGTCCAGTGGTCTCTGCCTCACTATGTTGGTGAGGTGGGAGACTGACCCCTAACTTCTGAAGGAAACCCGAAGCACTTGGTATGTCAGAACTGACAGCTTCTTTTAGGAGAGCTAAGCCAGAGGAGCTGACCTCTGCCTCAGTTGTCCAGCCAGCTGATTGCCCGAAGGCTCTCAGCTGGGTGGAGAAAAGCCTAGGTTTCCAGAAGCCTATGGCAGCAACAGAATGGCCACATTCCAGTGAATTCCGGCTGCTGGCCACACAGACTTTCAAACCTGGCCAGACAGACTGAAAAGGCTGAGCCCTCTGGAGGCTCTGTCTGTCCAGGGAACAAAGGCTTCTAGGCCAGGCTCCGACCACAAAGAGAGGTCAGACTGTCAGGACAGCTGGAATTTCAAAACATCTAACCCATTGTTGGAACACTGGCCTTGTTAGAAATTACCGTCACTGTCTGGTGGACGTGCCCAGCACAAGCCAGGCTTTCTCTGACCCAGGCTGCAGAAGCAGCTTGTATTTTGGTTTGCTTTGGCACTGCAGTGGGTGTCTGTCCAGGGAACCCTCCCACGAGAGATGCTCTCCCACACTTGCTTAGCTTTGAGAAAGGGGACAGGGTATATACACTTGTGAGTCTCTCCAGGAGACTTTAGGCAGACCCTGGGATGCTGAGGGACTTCTTTGGCCATGCACAAGGGCTGAGGGCAGCATGGACAAAGGCCCGTGAGACAGAAAAATACCTTGTAGCTAAGATCACTCCTTCTTCCGCTGAGTCCCACACATAGAACTTTAAGTCTCCATGCGGAGGCAGGTTGGTCACTGCACTAGAAACCTCAAGGAGATGCTCAGAGGGCCTTAGCCCTAAGGATCTTCACTCTTCCTTACCCTTTCTTTCTTTCAAGGCATGGTTTCTCTATAGCTCTGGCTGGCCTTGAACTCAAGAGATCCACCTACCACCTACTCTGGCCCCCTTCCCTAAATCCTGTTCTGCTTTGTCCAACTATTTTATTTATTTTGATGGTGCCTCACTACACAGCCTAAGTAGGTTCTGAGTTTGTGGTCCTTTGGTCTCAGATTCCAAGTGCTGGGACTACTGATGTGAACCACTATGGCCTGCTAGGCTCCAGTGGGCTCATGGGGCTGAGGGACAAAGCTCTAGCAAACCACAGCTTTACAAATAGATTAAGGTGATTTTACAAATAATTAAAACAAAAGTGGTTTTTTTTTTTTTTTTTTTTTTTGAGACAGGTCTTACTATGTAACAGCCCTGGCTGGCCTAGAACTCTATGGAGATCAGGAGGACCTTGAACTCTAAAGAGGCTACTTGCCTGTCTTCACAGGCTGGAATTAAAAGGTATGTGCTGCGGCTGCGCAACGTGGGGACAGCATGGCGGACGAGGAGCTCGATGCGCTGCGGAAGCAGAGGCTAGCGGAACTGCAGGCCAAGCATGGGGATCCTGGTGATGCAGCTCAACAGGAAGCAAAGCAAAGGGAAGCAGAAGTGAGAAACAGTATCTTAGCCCAAGTTCTGGATCAGTCAGCCCGGGCCAGGTTAAGTAACTTAGCACTTGTAAAGCCTGAGAAGACTAAAGCCGTAGAGAACTACCTTATCCAGATGGCTCGATATGGACAGCTGAGCGGGAAGGTGTCAGAACAAGGTTTAATAGAAATACCCGAGAAGGTCAGCCAACAGACAGAAAAGAAAACCACAGTTAAATCCAACAGAAGAAAAGTAATGGAGTCCGATGAAGACGACGATTACTAAGAGGAAATGCTTAGCTTTACGGAGCAGTGTCTAGGGCAATTAAAACCTTGTAAATGTTTACTTTATTGTCTATATATGCCTTTTGAAAAAAATAAACTTGTTACTCAAAAAAAAAAAAATAAATAAATAAATAAAAGGTATGTGCTACCATGATTGGCTCGGAAAACCATTCCTCTTTTCACATTTATTTATTTGCTTGTTGTGTATATGCATGTGTACACACATCTGTACCAGCATACCCATAATACTCATGTAGCAAGATGGCTTTCAAGAGTCAGTTATCTGCTTCCTCCTACGCAGGTCCCAGAGATGGGACCATCAGATCTGCTGTCAACTCCCCTTGCCTGCTGAGCCATCTAGCCAGCCCCTGTAGATAATTTCTAAAATACAGTTAATATTTTTCTGAGTGTGGTGGCACAGGCCGTTAAAGCCAGCACACAGGAGGCAGAAGTAGGTGGGTCTGAGGGCAGTCTGCTTTACAGAGAGTTCCAGAGATGTCTCAGAGGTTAAGAGAACACTGGCTGCTATTCCAGAAGTCTTGAGTTCAATTCCCAGCACCCACATGGTGGCTCATAACCATCTGTAATGAGGTCCGGTGCCCTCTTTTGGCACCCAAGCATACATGCAGGCTATACATATTTAAAAATAAAAAAAGGAGGAGGGGCAGGGCCCAAGAGCTGATTCAGCACTTAAGAGTGCCTGCTGAGGACCAGAGGCCCTAAGTTCTATTCTCAGCACCCAAAGCAGATGGCTCATAACTTAGTAGGTGAGGCTGGAAGATCAGGAGGAGTTCAAGCCTAACTTCAACTACATAGTGAATTCAAGGCCAGTCTAGGCTGCAGAAGATGGTTTCTAAAACAACCAACCAACGGGGCTGGAGAGATGGCTCAGCGGTTAAGAGCACCTTCTGCTCTTCCAGAGGACCCGGGTTCGATTCCCAGCACCCACATGGCAGCTAATAACTGTCTGTAATCCCAGTTCCAGGCAAAACACCAAGGCAAATAAATATAATAAAGTTTAAAAAAAAACAAAAAACAAAAAACAAAAAAAAAAAACCAACACTAAACCCTTGCATTACTAAAATTCTTAGACAGGGACTAAAACCTCTGTAACAGCCTGGATTGTGTAGGCAAGGAACCTGTGTAAAGGAACCAGCCCCCTGTGAGCTGTGTGTTATCAGCAAGTAATTCTGGCTTTCTGAACAACATTTTCATCGTCTAGGATAATAGTAACAGTAGCTGTCACCCAGCCCTGTCTATAACTGGGGGTGCCGTGTCACACCTGTTAATCACAGCACTCAGAAATTGCAGGACTTTTTGAATCCAGCACGAGCTACAGAGTGAGTCTTAGGGCAGCACTGATTACCTAGCAAGGCTGCCTTAAAAGCTTCTTGTATGAAGGGTCTTTGAACACGGAAAGACTAGTTGGTTATGCACAAGTGTAGACACAGACACACAGCACCCACAAAAGCGCCTTTCACAGGAGTGGCCCAGATGTCCATCATAGAAGACAGGTTTCAGGTGAAGGGGCTACAAGGTGGCCCAGCAGTGTCGGGCAAGAGAGAGGACCTGGTGGAGGGAACGGACTTCTGAGATTGTCTTCTGGCCTCCATGTGCATGCTGTGGCATGTGCATTTTTCTCACACCATAAATGAAAGTCAAAGTGAGTGTGAAAATATCATAAAGCAAGAAAAAGTAACGGCTGGCAGAGTGTCACAGCTGTGGTAAAGCACTTGCCTGGTGTATGAGAGACTCTGGGGTCAGTCAGCACCACCAAAAACAGGGAGAAAAAACTGAAGGGTATAGGAGTCTGGTGACCCTGATTGTCCCAGCAAAAGAATTTAACTCTAAAGTACACAATTTAACCATCTATGGGGAAGTGTTAGGCACTCAGCATGGAAAAACAAAACAAAACAAAAACAACATAAAACACTGTGTGTGTTTTCAAGACAGGATTTCTCCATATAGCCCTGGCTATCCTGGAAGTCACTTTGTGGACCAGGCTGGCCTAGAATTCACTGAGGTCCACCTGCCTCTGCCTCTGGAATGCTGGGATTAAAGGCGTGCATCACCTGAATTCTGAACTCTAGATCTACTAAGTCACAGATGATTACAGACACTTTCCAGCCTGCGGGGTTCTGAATGGGTCTAGAACAGCTTGGCAAGCATGGATTTTTGGTGGTCTAGATTCTGGGACCTGCTTATCTTCACTCTGCTCCCTCAATCTTCTTTGTAGACAAAGACACACTCACCAGCTTTTGAATGAAGGCAGTCAGCTGCTAGGTGTAAATGCCTTGCTGGGCATGTGGCTTCACTGTTTAGTTGCAATCCAAACACTCAGGAACCCCTCCTTCCCATTCTTAACTTCTCTAGATGAATCTGTCTGCATAGAAGACCTCAGTCAGCTCTCTTGAACCTGCCAATCTGCTTCCTTCCTTCCTACCCTGTTCTCCTGAGCATGGTGTATATCAGTATTTTAATATGTAGACTTCAGAGCCTTCACAATGTTGCCCCTCCTATCCTAGAAAGCAATAGCAGAGACTCCTCTCTGATTTCTATGGCCAGCAGCAGATACCTTGCAGGACGGCTTGGTGAGCAAGGCCTGAGAGTTAGGTATCTTTTTTCCTACTTGGCAGAGCTGGTCACACTCCAGAATCTAAACAAGTTTAAAAGTATTAGAAAAACTCTAGCCAGTGACTGTTGGCTGTCCTAATGACATGTGGATAGTAACCATGACAACCCCAGGCTTCACAGATTAGGCCCCTGTCTGTCCAGGTCAACTCTGTCTGCTCATTCCCAAGACTTTGCTTACTCAGCTCTAGCATGTGCAGTGCGGGCCTACCCCATGCTTTTTGCTTGCAACCTTGCCGGCCCCCAGCTGTTCTTTCCTGGCAAAGGCTTGGAGGTATTTAACTGCAAGGCCTTTCCAAAGAGGCCCTGCAGGTCACATGGGCTTTGCCCTCTCACCACAGATGGTCTCCTTATTTATTTTAGCCACTGTTGAAGCTAAGCTCGTCAGCAAAGTCTGGTTCTCTTTGCTAGGCCATGCCAGGACAGGGAAGGGAAGCCCAGAGCTGCCCTGAGGTGGGCTGCATTCACACTAAGGCATCTCTTGCACAGGCACCAGTTTAGGATTCACTGTCTGCATTTAAAAAACTGTGAACTCGGGGCTGGAGAGATGGCTCAGCGGTTGAGAGCACCATCTGCTCTTCCAGAGGACCCGGGTTCGATTTCCAGCACCCACATGGCAGCTAACAACTGTCTGTAGTTCCAGTTCCAGGCAAACACCAAGGCAAATAATTAAATAAAGTTTAAAAAAAAAAACAAAAAACTGTGAACTCAGGGGCTGGAGAGATGGCTCGGCGGCTAAGAGCACTGACTGCTCTTCCAGAGGACCCGAGTTCAATTCCAGCATCCACATGGCAGCTAATAACTGTCTGTAACTTCAAGATCTGACACCCTCACAGATATGCAAGCAAAACATCAATGCACATAAAATAATAAAAATATTAAAAAAAAAACAAAACTGTGAACTCTAGCCAGATGTGGAGGTGATTTTTTTTTTAAAGCCTTAAAAAGCTCTGTGACTGCACGTATATTTGTATGCATGTGCGCCAAGCCTGTGCCTGTGGAAGTCAGTAGAGGACATCAGAATTATGGATAGTTGTGAGTCACATGGATGCTGGGAATCAAACCTGGTCCTCTGCACTCTCAACTACTATCTCTAGTACCTGGGTGCACACCCTTAATTACAGCACTAGGGAGGCAGAGGCAGGAAGGGTTCAAGACCAGCCTAGTCTACAAAGCCAATCTCATAAGAGAAAGTGTTACAGTGAGACCCTTTCTCAGTTAAACAATCCAGCCAAACCCTTAACTTTCCTTGGTGCGTAACTCCCTTCCAGGTAACCCGAAGGGACACAGCACCCTTTCTTACCTTATATAGCCTGAAACTAGGAAGCAACCTAGTGTCTGATGGGGTTCTTGTGACCCTTGAATTCAGTAGCCTCCTCTCAAAGCTATTTCCATTCCCATGGTTTTTCTTAAGTGTTTAAATAATTACCTGGAACAGAAGGTGGCAGGGCACATCTTTAATCCCTGTGCTCAGGAGGCAGTGGCAGGTGGATAACTAAGTTTGAGGCCTGTCAGATATACATAGAGAAACCCTGTCTCAAAACAAAACCAACCAACAAATAAAATTAAATACCTGGAATAAAAATCTCTTACACACTGAAAATATGCAAATCCATGTTATCAAAATTTTTAATGTCAGGTTCATAGCAAATGGGAGATGGCAGGCACCACACATCGTGGGGAATGACTGCTAAACTCACAGAGTCAGACGTGGCCTTCACAGGGTTCAGAGTGCCACCTATGCAGTGGGACTCAAGGGCCGCTTTCTACATGGGCATAGACAATTTTAAAAACCCTAACCAGCAGTAACCAAGAACTGCTGTTTCAGTAGACTTTTACAAGGACAGGAAGCAAGGAGCAAGCTGAAGAGAAGCCTACAGGAAAGGAGTTGTGCCCAGGCATTTATGTCCACACCATTCCCAGCCTTCAGGAGGGAGTTCACACCTGTCAGAGACAGGACACACAAGAGTCACCATTTTCTACATGCTTGAGCCTTGGCAGGGCCTTTTATAGACAACCCCACTGCCCCCACTCCCCCAACATGGAGAAGCAAGTAAACCCAGGCTAGGCCCCTCAGAGTGACTCCCACTCGGCTGCAACATTATCACTGCATGCTGTCCCCACACCACAGTGCTGTCTAAATCTAATAAACAAAAAGCATTACCCAGTCCTAAGAGGCTCACACCTGGAACCCCAGCACTTGGGAAGCTAAAGCAGAGAGTCACAGCATGTCAGCCTGGGCTATAGTGAGTTCGAGGGCAGCCAGGCCTAAGAGTAAGATGCTATGTGGTGGGAGAGTGAAATAAGCAGGAAATGGAAAAAATAAAACCGGGCTGGAGAGATGGCTCAGAGGTTAAGAGCACTGGCTGCTCTTCCAGAGATCCTGAGTTCAATTCCCGGCAACCACATGGTGGCTCACAACCATCTATGATGACATCTGGTGCCCTCTTCTGTATACTGTACACTTAATAAATACATAAATAAATCTTAAAAAAAAAAAAAAAGAAAGAAAGAAAAAATAAAACCACAACCTAGAAGGGGCTTAGGTGTCCCTGCCTCAGCAGCAGAGGAAGACAGAGCCCTGGCTCCACCCAACAGCATTTTTCACACAGTACATTAGCAGCTCTTAACGGGTATCATCTGATCTCCACACCACACATCAGGCAGAACCTCAAGTTCGAAGTTCTTATTAGAGAGGTCCAGAGCAGGATGCAGCCTCCCTTAGCCTGGCGTCCTTTACTCCACTCACCTCTGTCCAGACTCTGAAAGAGTAGATCTCCAAGGTCCTGGGACTGTTCCCACAGACTCTTCAGTGTCACTTTCTTGGGTCTTGAATTGCCAATGACCTCTTCGGGACAGCATTATAGAAACACCAAAGTACCTTTGTCTAGGAAATAGCTCCTAGTATCTAATGACTTAGTTTGTTGTTGCATGGTCCTATAATGTTCTTAAAACAAGGGCATGTTACTTGTAAAACAGTCTTAAGACTCTAGTGGAGGGGCTGGAGAGATGGCTCAGTGGTTAAGAGCATGGACTGTTCTTCTGGAGGACCTGAGTTCAATTCCCAGCATCCACATGGCAGCTAACAACTGTCTGTAATTCCAAGATCTGACACCCTTATAGTTATACATGCAAGCAAAACACCAATTCACAAAAAAACAAAACAAAACAAAAAACTCTAGTAGACCAGAACAGACCATCTAAATAAAAACCACATATATCAAACACACCTGTGATCCTGACACTTTGGAAACTGAGGCAGGAGGATCTGAAATCAGCTGTTCATAGCAGGATCCTATCTTAAAACAAACAAAACCCCCAAAAGAGAGCACAGAATCCATTCTCTTCCTAGCCCCTAATGCCCTGACACCATAATCACATGACCATTTTGTTGCAGGTCTTACCAAAGCCAGGGGTCTACAGAAAGATCTCTCCTCCAAGAATCCTGTTCCAAATGACTGTTCCACAGTTCCCTCTATTGCTAACACCAATCTACTGGTTAGGACTCACAAGTCAAAGTCAGCTAAAAGGACATCTTCATGGAAAATGCAAACGGGAGACCTGCATTTCAGGATCTTTATTCTTGTGGAGACAGGAAAGATCTAGGGAACACAGCACAAGAGTGATGCGCCAGGCTGTGCACATCTGTCACCTCCCAGATCAGGGTGAAGAGGGAGAGCAGCAGAGTCAGAGCGCTGCTCGGACATGATTAAGAGCCCCCGACCCACCACACAGAAAGACTCAACACAGGCTCAAGTTGGACATAAATAAGATATAGCTAGTTAGGGAGTCCTTAAGTGGTTCAGACCAACCAGGCTCCTGCAGTTGTCTCTCGATGGGTATTTCAAATGCTGAGGTCACTGTGAAGAAGTGTCATGAAGATGGGGCCAAGCAGACAGCACTGGACACACTCAGGGTGGCATGGTTACAGACAAGATAAAGATAATGATGTACATACACATAAACATTAAACCTCCCACAGCCTCCAATGGTCTTTGAACATGATCCTACTGGAAGGTCGTGACACAGGTCATGCCAACTGGAGAAGGTCCTCAGTGACTAGTTTTTCAACCACAAAGATTATCTGACCCAGTCACTTCTAATTATAAAATCCACTTGGAAAAAAGTGGCACCTGAAGTGGCCTCTAAGTCCCTAGAAGACTGCAGGCAGCAAAGGTTTGCCCAAGCCAGACACAAGTGTGTCTGTCTGTTCACAGGCTGATGGTCCCATAGCAGTGTGTCCAGCCTCAAAGGAGGAGTCAGTCCTTAAGTCCCAGACTTAAGAAACCATCTGAAGGGTTTTCTGGATGTCAGAGCAACTACTTCACCATCAAGTCTCATGATTAAAATGATCCAGAAACTAATAGACCAAATACAACCCTCTTAAAACACTTTACTACATGATTGGGAGATTCAACGGCATCAAAGGATCAAGTGTTTGGATCACCTCATTGAATTGGTACGGTCCATGTGGCTCAAAGTAAGTCTCTCATTCATGTCTACTCAGTCTGCTCAGGAAACAGGCTGCATCAGCACCACTGAGCCTGAGAACTGAGGGGTCACCCTGATGCCCTATTTCTTGGCACATTTTTGTGGCCCTGGATTCCCGAATTTTCTCTTGACTCTGACAGTCAGGTCGTTGGCAAACTGAGAGGGCTGCATTCTTCCTGTCTGATGATGAGCTGCAGCCGTTCTCACTCCTTTACCCATGTTCAGGAAATGCTCCACTCACCCAGGATGGCCAGGCCAAGTTTGAGATCAAAAAACTTCAATGAACAGTGGACATGAGCTTGCTGTTCACAGCCACAAAGCCTCACAGAGTCTGCTCACTCAAGGCTAGAGAAGGTTTCCAGGTAGAAAAGTTTCTTCTTCCTCTTCTATAGAATTTGTACCTAAGGAATGTATCTCCAAACTCTCTTTCTCCAATTTTCTCCGATGCTCCAGGAAGTTTAAAATTATAATCTGAGGTAACGTAAGGAATTGTCCCTTCGGGTCCAGACTGAAATGGAAACACAATGAAACACAGATACTTATGCGGACATCCTGAGGAGCAGAGGGATTCTCCCAACCAGGAGCCAGCATGAAGGCAGCAGGTCTCTGGAGCTTGAAACACTTAGCATGTTCAAGGGCCTTTCTTTTCTTTTTTTCAAATTAAAATACAGATATATATTCACTGGGCAGTGATGGTGCACACCTTTAGTCCCAGAAGTTGGGAGGCAGTTGGATTCCTGTGTGTTTCAGGCCAACCTGGTCTCCAGAGCGAATTCATATATATACTCATTTATTTGGCTTTATGTGTATGTGTATTGGACCAGACACACCCTCAAAGGGCATCTTGCTCCCTGTCTATCTTGGCCCCACATAATGAACACCATGAGAGATGGTGCATGCTGTATGCTGCCTTCAGATCAGGTAAGAGCTGAGCACAAGCAGGACCTCGGCCCATTCAGTGCTGCACTGGCTTTGGGTCCATGTATATGAACAGCAGTGTGCTTTCTCAGTGCACCTCAGAGGACTGTTTATGCACAGTGCTTTGGCGCACTTTAATCTCAGCACTTGGGATGCCAACTTGTTCTACAAAACAGGTCAACCACAATTCCATAGAGAGAACTAGTCTCAAAAGCAAACACACACACAAACAAGACTGTCCACAGGAGGGTAGACCTGTGGAGGCTACCTCTGCCCCTCCATCTTCCCCTATTATTATTACCTCTACACTGGAATACTGACTTGAACTTTCTTAGGCACCCAATATCCCACCGTGTCATTCAAACCACATAATAAAGTGTATGTGGCAGCTTTAACTCATTTCCTCCTGCCCAGATGCCCACAGATCTCCCACATGACTCACCTGGTTTATGAAAATACAATGTGGAATGGAAACGGCGCCGATCAGCAGACAGTTCACGGTTTTCAGCTCCTCTGGAGGCAGGGGGGTGAGGATGTGATATAGCCGCTGCTCCATGTCAATGCCTCTGCAGATGCCTTCAAGATACAGGGCAACATCAGCCACTCTGTACACATTCCACATTTCAACCACCAGAAAATGAAGGTTGATCTTGATACTTGAAGTTTTATTTGGGAGCTGAAGAGACAACTCAGCAGTTAAGAACATTTGCTGCTCTTGCAAAGGACCTTGGTTTCATTTCCAGAACCCATTTTGGAGGCTCACAACTTCACTCCCATGGGATCTGATGCTGTCTTGTGGACTCTCAGAGTACTGGGCACACTGTGCAGATAGGCATGCAGGTAAATACACACATGAAATAAACTAAGGAGTTCTAATTTCTTCTTTTTTTATTATTTTATTTTTATTTTATTTTATTGGTGTTTTGCCTGCATGTATAACTGTGTAAGGATGCCAGGTCTTGGAGTTACAGACAGTTGTTAGCGGCCATGTGGATGCTGGGAATCAAACTCAGGACCTCTGGAAGAACAGTCAGTGCTCTCAACCGCTGAGTCATCTCTCCAGCCCAGGAGTTCTAATTTCTAATGCTTTGCCTTCAGAATACAAGAGCAACTGAGGGGTATTGAGATGGCTCAGCAGGGTTAAGGATCCTTGCTGCTCAGTTCCCAGCACCAAACTTTAGGCAGGTGTAACTTCAGCTCCAGGAACCCAACACCCAACACTTTCCTCCAGGGGCATCTGTACTCATGTGTACAAACCCACATAATTAAAGATGAAATAAATCTTTTTTTGAGACAGGGTCTACATAGCCCTTGTTGCCCACAAACTTGATAAGGAGACCAGGCTGTCTTCAAACTCACAGAGAATTGCCTGTTTCTCCTGGAGTGAAACACCATGCCCAGCTAAAAATAAAATAAATCCTAAAAAAATATCATAATTCAGTGAATTTGGACATCCCCCTGTTCAGTTGTGAGGGACCAAAACAGGCTGATGAAGACCCTGGACAGTTAAAACTAAGACAGAGAATGAAACACTGAAAAGCACACAGGAAAGATGTATCATTTCCCCAACAACAGGTGCCATTTACTCTCAACTCACCGAAGCCCAGACAGTCACATATAGGGTTCTGGGCAAGCAGGATGGGACCCCGAGTGTATCCTTTTATGTCATCCAGGATCTTGCAAAGGCCAACCCAGTTGGCATTCAAGGCGTACAGTATGTGGGATGGGGCAACATCAGCATGAGTAACTCTGATAGCAACCGCATTGAAGGGGACCTAGAGAACAAACCATAAGGTTCACCTCCCTGACTCACTTGACTTCAAGTCTTTTTCCTGAGACACGGACGGCACATGTACAGTCTTTGACTTAGCTTCCTAGGCAGTTAACAGGCATGGACGACAGTGGCTGACTTAAAGACCTTCCCGTGTACTTTTGAGCACACACATGTGGAGGTATCTTCCTATCCATCACTCTCCACATTGTTTTGTTTTACGGTTTTCCCCCCCCATTGAAACAGTCCCCTATGCAGTCTAGGCTACCTCCAGCAGAGCTCCAATGGGCCATCACACCAGGTTTCACCTTGGTTATTTTTTTGTTTTTGCTTTTGACAGAAAGGGTTGCTCATTGAACCTAAAGCTTGCTGATTTGGCTACACAAATTGGCTAGGCCCAGGGATCCTCCTGTCTCCACTCTCCCCAGTGTGGACAATAGCCGCTACAGGCATGGGCCATCATACCCAGCCAAAATCTGGGTTTTGAAAGCACAAATTAGGGAATGGTTTGGTTGACAGAGTCCTAGCTGAAAATGTGGACGCCTTGGGCTTGATCCCTAGCACTGGCAGAGTGGGTATGGTGAGACACTCCTGTTCTCACAGTGCATGACAGGCAGAGGCAGGAGGACCTGGGTTACAGTTTCCTCCTTTCTGTACTTCTATCCATATGATCCTCATTCTTTTTTCTCAACTTCAAACCAAACCAGAGGAATAAAAGCACTAGCATTAGTGTCAATTTGTAGGATTTTAGGGTATTTCTTTGATTGATTAGAGAAAAGCTGTTTCAGGTACCAGCCAAGAAAATCATGGAGATATATAAACATGTAAAGTGAAGCCAATAGATTACAGTACACTAAGGCTGCAGCTGAAGGGATGTCCCCGTAAGTGTTGGTGTTGGCAGACATAGGCAGTGCTGCCATTCCAGTCTTAGCCCAGCCCATCTTCGGGGTGTCGAGAGTATTTACCAGGTGTGTTTTGCTGAGTAGAAATGTGTTCTCTCTCAAAACAAACCCACTGCACTGGAGTGAGGGTTATCCACACCTTTAATCCCAAAACTCAGGAGGCAGAGGAAGTAGGATCCCTGTATGTCCGAGGCCATCCTGGACTACAGAGCAATTTCCAGGACAGCCAGCACTAGACACAAAGAAACCCTGTCTCAAAAAAACAAAAACCAAAGCCAAACCCACTGCAGACTGCCCATCTTCTTCATGTTTAGCCAAGATCTTAAAGTGTTTCCTCAAGCTTCTTCTAGAATGGTGCACTATGGGCTACTTCAACTCTCAAAAGTACAAGAGCAGAGAGAGCAGAGAACAGGGTTCTAGGTCTCAACTACCTGTCATCTCACGTCACCATAAGGAACAGCTGCTGTTTTCTCCTAAAAGCCCAGGGAGAGCTGCTCTGCTGTGGAGATGTTGACACTACATGCTTTGTTTTCAAAGCAAATACTTCTTTGCTGTCTGTGTGTGTGTGTTGGTTTGCATGAGAATGGGTCCCATAGGCTCATAAATTTGAATACTTGGTCCCCAGTTAGCCGAACTGTTTGGGGGATTAGGAGGTATGGCCTTGGAGAAGGCATGTCACAGGGGTGTAGGCTTTGAGATATCCAAAGTCTTGTGCAGTTCCCAGCTTGCCTCTGCCTCCTACTGTAAATGAAGAGGTGAGGTCTCAGGTGTTCCTCTTCCCACAATGCCTTTGCTCTGCCATCCTAGACTCTAAGCCTCTGAAACTGTAAGTCCAATTAACCTCTTTCGTTTATAAGTTGCCTTGGTTATGGTGTTTTGCCACATCAACAGCAAAGTGACAAAGACTATATGTGTGTATGTGCACATGTATGTGAAGCTTAGGCTGAGTGTCAAGAATGTCCTGTAGAATAATCCTGTACACTGTGAGATGTGTCGCACTCATTGTTAATAAAAAGCTGATTGGCCAATAGCTAGGCAGAATTTGGGGGCAGAGAGAATGTGAGAAAAGAGGATGGAGTTTGAAGAGTTGCAAGCCAGATGTGGAAGAAGCAACACAGGAAGTTCATAGATGAGGTAAAAAGGCCTTGGGGCACCACACAGATTACCAAAAATGGGTTAATTTAAGTTGTAAGAGCCGGATGGAGACAAGCCTAGGCTATTAGCAAAGCATTTATAATTGATAATAAGTCTCCTTGTGGTTATTTGGGAAGTAGATGGAAGAAAAAAAAAAGTCTGCCTACAACACACAGCATGGGAAAAGGCTCTGGGTTCAAACATCTAGATCCTAATTGTGGAGCATTCCTCAAAGCAATTCTCAGCAGCCTGGAAACACTTTAGGGTTGGAATCTGAAAGGAATAACATGGTTCACAGGAAGCTGCTCTTGTGTTCCAGGCACATCCAGAAAGGCTCACGGAGCCCTACAGCATCCTGAGACATCAGGCACTATCCTCATGCAGGTGGAAAGTGCAAATATGAGAAGGCTACCAGATCAGATCAGGCAACATATAGCTGACATGAAACTGACATGAAAAAATTCATGCCAGACACTAAGCTTGCCAGCCAAGGACCAAATAAATGCCAGTTGTCCATCTTCTGCCAGGTAACCCAGCCTTACTACTTCCATTCTGAAAAAAATGAAGATAGTATCAGAACCCAAACCATAGGGCTACTTCGAAGATTAGGAAAGCAATATACAGGAGAAGGCAGAGCACCCAGGGCACAGGAAGTGCCTCATCAGTAAACAGACAATTTCTCCCACCAGCTCTGATTACCTGATAGGGTGTCAGGCTGAGCAGAGGACTAACTGGGTCTAGCACAGGAGGCATCAGCTGGCTAATGTAGCTCAACACTGCCAGATCCCGAAAAACTTTGTTGTATCTGGCCCTGAAATGTAGAAGAGCAAACCAAGTAGAAAACATCTCAGCTGACATTAGGTAGCATATTAGATCTTGTTCTTTTAAGATATCCCCAAACCCAAGGGCTGAAGATGTGGTTCAGTGTTAGAGCAGCACATCTAAGACCCTAGTCTGATGGCCAATACCCATACACCCTCTCTCTCAATGTCTCCACATAAGATATTGCCTTGACACAGTCCTCCAAACAGCAGGAAACCCAAAGACTCCTCAGTACTGAGCCACTCTGGCCACCAGCATGAGAAACCCTATGCTGATGCTCCTGACATAAATCATTCTTCTTTAAATGTATACCAGTGGTAAACAGAATAATCGGAAGAGGATTCTCTCTCCTTTTTGGTCACAGGGCTTCACAGTAGACTGGCCTTGAAGTCCCCATGCCCAGCTCTGCCCAGGTAAGAGCCACCATGACCAGCTTTCCAAACAAGTGAGCATAAGGTGCCTGGCTCACTGCAGGAAGCTTCATTCTTTACCCAAAGACATTTTACTTACCTATTTTTTTCATTTTTACCACATAAAAATTCTGAGTAAACACACAACAGCTTATGTCTAGTGAAGGCTGGAACTGGAGTAGAGTCTTTCTCTTCATCAGTAAATTCCCAACTGTCTTCAAATTCTTCAATTGAAAAGCCTCGATATTTCCTGGGCTTGCTTTTTGTATAAAGGCCATCTGTGAGCTCTACAAATTCTGGGGTCATATAAGGCATTATTTTACTCTGGCCAGCAGACATCTGAACGACATAGTTGGGAGACAACAATCTGATCAGGTCAACGAGCAGCAGCAGTCCATTATCTATGATGAGAGAGAGAGAGGGTAAGCACAGTGCTAAGGACATGGGCCAGATGCAGTGCACGCCTGTAATCCCAGCACGTGGGAGGCAGGCGGATGTCAGTAAATTTGATGCCAGCCTGATCTACAGAGTAAGTTCCAGGACTGCCAGGGTTATACAGAGGAGCCAAGTCTCGGGTGGCTAGGCAGGGTATGTACACCTGACAAGATCTGATGTCTCTTCTGGGCTTCCAAGGACACTGTATAGTGTTTGGGCAAAATGGTCACACAAATCAGTTGATTAAAAAATAACCAAGGGGGGCTGGAAAGATGGCTCAGAGGTTGAGAGCACTGACTGCTCTTCCAGAGGACCAGGGTTCGATTCCCTACACCCACATTGCAGCTCACAACTGTCTGTAGTTTCAACTACAGGCAAACACCAAGACAAGTAAATAAAAAAAGTTAAAACAAACAAACAAAAAAAAACAACCCCAAAGCCTAGAAAGCAGAGCTGTGGCTCACTTGCAGGAATGTCCCCTGGCCCTGGGTTTAAGCCTCGGAAACACAGACAGTGATGACAACAGATGTCACAACCCCTACACTAGTCACATGTAGGCAAACCCTACAGCACACCTGTAAATGTGCACCTGTATAGCACTCATGGTAGCTGCTTACACTGCAAACCATGTATGTGAGCTTACCTGTCACCCAGCCCATTGTGTTGATGACGAGTGGGGACTCTCTCTTGCAATCTCTGAACACATATTTTATTATCTCAATGTAATTCTCATAGTCACTGTGACATTCCAGCTTCCCATAATACACCATCCTCTGTGGCCTCCTCAAATGGGTATAAGGTGGTCCTAGAAAAATAAAAGCTGAGTTAGGAATCAAGCACTTGCCTATCACACAGAAGGTGCCAGACCAGTGATTGTCAATCTCCCTAATGCTGTGACTCTGTAGGTCCGAATGTCGTGTGACTCTCAGTCATAACATTATTTTAACAATTTTGCTACTGTTATGAATGGTAATGTGAATATCTGGGTGGGTGAACCCACGGGGGTCGTGACCCACAGGCTGAGAACCACTCTATAGGGGGTCCCATCAACATCACTGCCAAGGAAAGGTAATCATGCCACAGCCACAAAACAGTGGCCAGAATTTTGTGTCACTGCCTACCATGATGAAGAACTCAGGAAATCTCAAACTACCAAGAACACCCCAATTATGTTTTTGAAAGTCAACTTAAGGGGCTGGAGAGATGGCTCAGCGGTTAAGAGCACCATCTGCTCTTCCAGAGGACCCGGGTTCGATTCCCAGCACCCACATGGCAGCTAACAACTGTCTGTAGTTCCAGTTCCAGGCAAACACCAAGGCAAATAAATAAATAAAGTTTAAAAAAAAAAGAAAAGAAAAAAAAGAAAGTCAACTTAAAACAAAGATACCCCCAATTTCACACATGTAAGTCAACTGAAATCATGTTCTGACATGGCTGCATTTGTTCCAGTAATCCAGGGTACAACTATGAACCTCCATACCTTCTAGGGTTTACAGTCTGTTGACAATTCAACTAATGGCCTTTAATAATCTCTTGCTAATTGGTGGCTCACAGTTTTATGGTTTCGAGCCAAGCCTTTAACAGCTGAGCTATCCCTCCAGCCCGATGGTATACAGTTTTAATCCCAGCATTTGGGAGGCAAGGCAGCTGGACCTCTAGGAGTTCCAGGCTAGCCAGAACTACACAGCCCAATCTCTTACAGGAAAGAAAAGAAGGGCTGGAAAGATGACTCCAGAGAGCACTGCTCTGGCAAGGACCTGAGTTTGGTGTCAAGAGGTTGACCAGCATTTCTCACTCTGGCTTCAGGGAATCTGACTCCCTCTTCTGACATTCATGCGTACTCACTATACCCCCCCCAACATAATTAAATATAAATCTTAAGCAATGTGGTACTAGTGCATGCCTTTAAACCCAGCACTTGGGAGGCAGAGGCAGGCAGAACTTATGAATTTAAGGTCAGCCTGGTTTACACAGTGAGTTCTAGGACAGCCAGGGCTACATAGAGAAACCCTGTCTTGAAAAACCAAATAAATTAAAAAAAAAAAAAAAAAAAAGACCAAGGCTGATGACAGTTCATGAGAAGGTGCTTCTGCTGAGCTGATGGTCGGTGTTCAATTCTCCAGAAGCTATATGGTGGGAAGAAGAAACTGTTGTGGAATAACTGTACACTATGTGAAGATGTGTTGCTATGTTTTGTATTGGTGTAAGAAAAAGCTAAATGGGGGCTGGAGAGATGGCTCAGCGGTTAAGAGCGCCGTCTTCTCTTCCAGAGGACCTGGGTTCGATTCCCAGCACCCACATGGCAGCTAACAACTGTCTGTAGTTCCAGTTCCAGGCAAACACCCAGGCAAATAAATAAAATAAATAAATAAAGTTTAAAAAAAAAAAAAAAAGCTAAATGACCAACAGCTAAGCAGGAGGTATAGGCAGAACTTTCAGGCAGAGAAAGAAGTCCAGGTTTCAATTGAGATGAGTCAACAAATAGAATGGGAGAAAAGTAAAAACACGTGGTAAAATGTACATTAATAAAAATATGGGTTATTGGGCTGGAGAGATGGCTCAGAGGTTAAGAGTACTGACTGTTCCTCCAGAAGTCCTGAGTTCAATTCCCAGCAACCACATGATGGCTCACAACCATCTATAATGACACCTGGTACCCCCTTCTGTATATTGTCTACAAAATAAATCTTTTTTTAAAAAAAAGGGGGAGATATCTTATTAAAAGAGCTAGTGGGACAAGCCTACAGGAATGGCCAAGCTTTCACAATCAGTTAGAAGTGAAGCCAGGCGGTATGGTGCACGCCTTTCATTTCAGCACTTGGATGGCAGAGACAGGTGAATATCTCTAAATTCAAGGCCAGCCTAGTTTACAAGCAAATTCCAAGAAGGCTCCAAAGTTACACACAGAAACCCTGTTTCAAAAACCAAAACCAACAAACAACAAAAAAAGAAGTCTCCATGTCATTATCTGGCAGCTGGAAGGCCAGAGACAGACTCATCACCAAGGACCGACTTCTATGAGTGGTCACTAGGTTTCCACATGAATGTGAGTGTGTGCCGTGACGCTTGCACCCAACTCCTAGTCAAAATAAGTGTGTGTAAAATAAATTTAGAAAGAAAACAGTGCACTGGGTATGGTGGCACACTCCTTTAATCCCAGCACTTGAGAGGCAGAGGCAGGTGGATTTCTGAGTTTGAGGCCAGTCCTAGAGCGAGTTCTACAGCCAGGACTATACAGAGAACAAACAAAAAGACTAAAAAGATGGTCAAGTGGACAAGAAGCACTGAGAACAAACACCCAAGGAGGACACGGTATTAAGTCACAGAAGTACAAACAGAGCTTCACACCTGCCTGTGGTCTGTAATCAAAATAACTGCCACACAGAGAACCAATACCCTGCACACTGCTGGTGGCAATTTTCTTGCGGGGGGAGGGAGAGCGAGAGGGCAGTTTCTCTGTGTGGCTTTGCTGGGCTTAAACTCAAGAGATCTATCTGCCTTTGCCTCCCAAGTGCAGAGACTAAAGGGGTGTGCCACTAATGCCTGGCTGCTGGTGGCAACAAAGATGGTACAGGCTGTGAAAAAGACTGGTGGTTTCTCAAAAACGTCAACAGGAAATTATATTGCCTAGCAACCAGACATCTAAGCACACATCTGAAGCTCAAAGCAGGGTCTGGACTGGGTACCTGTCCATAGTTGTCATGGCAGCACTGTACATAGCAGCTGAAATACAGAAATCCACAGCAGATGGGGAGGGCTCAGTGGGTAGAGGTGCTGGCCATGCAAGCCTGATGATCAAACTTTAGTCCCCAGACCATGAAAAGCTGAATGTGGGGGCTGGAGAGATGGCTCAGCAGTTGAAAGCACTGACTGTTCTTCCAGAGGACCTGGGTTCAATTCTGCCAGGTAGACAGAATACCAATTCACATAAAATAAAAATATTTAAAAAAAAGAAAAAGTAGGGGCTGGAGAGATAGCTCAGAGGTTAAGAGCACTGACTGTTCTTCCAGAGGTCCTGAGTTCAATTCCCAGCAACCACATGGTGGCTCACAGCCATCTATAATGACAACTGGTATTCTCTTCTGTATACCGTATACATAATAAATAAATTAAAAAAAAAAAAGAAAAAAAAAAGCTGAGGAGGATGTATTAAAAAAAAAAAAAAAAAAAAAAAAAAAAAAAAAAAAAAAAAAAAAAAGCTGAGGAGGATGTATTAAAAAAAAAAAAAAAGAAAAAGTAAAAAAAAAAAAATCTGAATGTGGGGACACACATTTGCTACCGTTGCAGTCCCGGGGAGGAGGAAGATGGTGAGGTGAGTGCAACTTCAGAGCTTATTTGCAGGACAGCCAGTCTGGTATATACAGTTTAAGTAGGGGTCCTACCCAACAAGGTGGAAAGAGAAAACTAACTCTCCAAAGCTCTTCTCTCATCTTCAGATGCACTGCAGAGCATATGCACATGCTTAGCCCAGCATTCGATAGATGGATAAAAACACGACGCAAATACATAATGGAATGTTCTCAGCTATAAAAAGAAAACTACGGCTATTGTGTATGTATGCATGAACGTATGCAAGTTGATTATCTCTTTCTGCCTTCCAACATGCCATAGGACTGCTGGGGTCACAGGCAGATCCACATGGCCAGATTCACCTTATTATTATTATTAGGCCATCGGGCTGTATGACAGGGCTTTTGTCTGTGGTCTGAGACTGCTTGATGGTCATGAACAAGCTGCAGTACTGAGTGACTCACCCACAAAGCTGACTGGGTTCCCAGGGGCAGAACTAGACTAGACAGTAAGAGCTGAGGGTGAAGCGGACTTGGAAAGTGCCTCAATGGGGGTAATAAAAAAATCTGGATGTACCAACAATAGCCACAGCACTGTAAACAGATTTAATATACCCAGGAGGGATTAAGATGATCACTTTATTCTGTATATTTTATTTATTTATTTATTTAAAATATTTATTTTTATTTTATGTAAATTGGTGTTTTGCATGCATGTATAACTGTGTAAGGGTGTCAGATCTTGGAATTACAGACAGTTGTTAGCTGCCATGTGGATGCTGGGAATTGAACTCAGGTCCTCTGGAAGAACAGTCAGTGCCCTTAACCGCTGAGCCATCTCTCCAGCCCTATTCTGCATATTTTATAATTCTAAAAAGAAATGTAGATTTCTAGTTGCATTCTAAAACAGAAAAAGAACTTAAGAATAACCGATGAGGCGGCCTTCCTCTTTCTTTTCCGGTCCAGGCGCTTCGGGAGCCGCCGGTTACCGCCCAGACATGGCTAAGTCCAAGAACCACACCACACACAACCAATCCTGAAAATGGCACAGGAATGTCATCAAGAAGCCCCGATCACAGAGATATGAGTCTCTCTCTCTTTTTTTTTTTTTTAACTTTATTTATTTATTTATTTGCCTTGGTGTTTTGCCTGGAACTACAGACAGTTGTTAGCTGCCATGTGGGTGCTGGGAATCGAACCCGGGTCCTCTGGAAGAGCAGACGGTGCGCTTAACCGCTGAGCCAACTCTCCAGCCCGAGATATGAGTCTCTTAAGGGGGTCGACCCCAAGTTCCTGAGGAACATGCGCTTTGCCAAGAAGCACAACAAGAAAGGCCTGAAGAGGGGCTGGAGAGATGGCTCAGCGGTTAAGAGCACCGTCTGCTCTTCCAGAGGACCTGGGTTCAATTCCCAGCACCCACATGGCAGCTAACAACTGTCTGTAGTTCCAGTTCCAGGCAAACACCAAGGCAAATAAATAAACAAATAAAGTTTAAAAAAAAAAAAAAAAGAAAGGCCTGAAGAAGATGCAGGCGAACAATGCAAAGGCCATGAGCGCCCGTGCAGAGGCCATCAAAGCCCTGGGGAAGCCCAAAGTGGTTCAGCCCAAGATGCCAACGGGCCCCAACAGCAAACTCGCCCAGCTTGCTTTGATGGCTCACCCCAAACTTGGGAAGAAGATCAGAGGCTCCATGGCCAAGGGTCATAGGCTCTGCCAACCAAAGCCCAAGGTTCAAACCAAGGCAGCGGCCTCAGCTCCAACTCAGGCTCCCAAAGATGCCCAGGCCCCAGTGAAGGTCCTATAGAGGAGTTTTCTGTCTGCCAATGTGAAGACAGTTGGACTGGCTTGATACACCTACACACTATTGCAGATGATCAGGACCCTATGCTGTTTTTACAAATAAACTTGAGACAAGATCTGGAAAAAAAAAAAAAAAAAAAAAATCTCTGTTGACTGCTCAACAGTAATGAGTCAGGGTTCAGGTTACAAAGATGTTATTAGGAGGGCTGGAGAGATGGCTTAGTGGTTAAGAGCACTGACTGGCTGCTCTTCCAGAGGACCCAGGTTCAATTCCCACGCCTACATGGCAGCTTAGTTCCAGAGGAATTAGACACCCTCACTCAGACATACATACAGGCAAAACCAATGCACATAAAATAAAATAAATTATTAATAAAATTTACATAAAACAAATATTCCCATTTCCTAAAATAAAAACACTCAAGTCTGTTGTGGAAGCGAGAGGCAGAGCAGTTCACTTTGCATATTTTACATTTTCTACAGAATTTTGTGAATATGATATGATTACTTTTAAATCTCAGAAGCCTGAGACATTTAAGAAACATGAATACATACCCAGAAGTGGTTCTGTAATGTTAAGTAAAGAGATACAACCAGGAGGAGTGAACTCTGTCTGCCCCACGTCACATTCCAGGTAGTCAACCGCAGGAAGCCTAAAAATTGTTTAAGAGAAAGACAGATCTCAGCAGCTTTCCTCCATAAGAATAATTCTGTATGACACAGAATTACTGGATATCCTCAGCCTGTGCAGCCTATAGCTGCCACACTCCAAAAGCTGAGGGCCACAGTACAGGCAAGGCCCCTTCCATTCACAACATGCAAAGTCATCATCAAAACATAACAACAGCTCAATCCTGGGTTTGGGAACAACATGTGGACTAGTATAGGTCCCAAGAAGAAGCACCCCTCTTCTACAGGTCTAAGTCAGTCTGTGAGCACGTTCACCACAGTGAACAGTGCCAATGTCCAGCTGACAGCATACAGTGCTGAACACAAGCCTAACTCAAGCTTTTCCAACAAGCTGGGCATGGTGGCTTACAATCATAGCACTGGGGAGGACAAGTCAGCAGAGTGACCAAGAGTCCAAGGCCAGACTGCTCTAGAGAGTGACACCATGCCTCCGAAGATCATCTGAATCTCAATTCATTCCCACATGTCCAAAGGAAAACACAAGCATGCTTACCTATTCAGTAACTGGTTAATCAGTATTCTATTGAACGTTGACTTTCCAGAGTCACAAGGGCCACACAGCAGGACAACAGGGCAGCCATCTACTTTTGCAGGCAAAACAACAGTAAACCCAAGTGTCAGTCAGCACTAAGGCAGCACTTGTGCAGTGCCTGAGGCTCTGGGGAATATAGAATTAATAAAAAGTGATGCTCACCACAGGATGCGCTGGCGATCTCTTCCAGGGCATAAACGGCGCTCTCACTCAAGTAGAGGCCTTTCTTCCTCTTCTGTCTTCTAATGCCAATTGTCTTCAATATTAGGTAATCAGAATTAATTTGCACAGGAGTATGCTAAAATATAACAATTCAAATTCTAAGGACAGTTTTCTCAAAAATATACATTTGCAGCCGGGCAGTGGTGCAGGTCTTTAATTCTAGCACTTGGGAAGCAGAGGCAAATGGATCTCTGTAAGTTCAAAGCCAGCCTGGCCTACAGAGCTAGTTCTAGGACAGCTAGGACTAATGGAAAGCAAACCTGTCTCAAAAAAAAAAAAAAAAAAAAAACAAAAAAAAACCTCATTTGCTTGTTTCTAAATTAATAAGCAGCATATAGCTGTGAGTTGCAAAACAAAACAAAAACTGGCTCCTTTCTCTTGGTACCCCAAAACTCAGCCCATCAGCATGTCCTGCCCACTCTTTCTGAAGTACGTATTTGTTTGTTTTCACAGCATGCCCACTCTTGGGCTGCCACTGCATCTAAAGAAAAGCATTAAAATGTAGGAAAAGCAAGACAGGACAGGTTGGTGATCTGAAATAAAGCCAGGGCCATCTCTGAAACACAAAACAAAACACAGGACAGATGCAAACTGAGCTGAAGATAAAAAGAACCACCATATTCATTTTACACTGGGGTCCTTGGAAGAAGCTACAAAGGGCATATGCTAGCTTAGCTAACGTGGGGAGGCTCAGGTGAAAAGTATCCACCACACAGAAGAAAATGAAAGATGGGGTCATTGATTATACAGGTGTAGGGAGGTGCGCACTAGCAGTTTCTTGATTGTAGGTCCTTTGCTTTTGTCAAATGATTTGAGTGGCAGAGAACACGGTAGCCACTGGTGCCTACAGTCACTGAAGAGTTACAGAGTGCTCGCTAAATACCAGGACATCGGCATGGACCAGCAGCTGTGGTTCCTGGGCTCTGGGGTGCATAGCCTGGGAGGGAAGCAATTAAGAGCAGGAGGCCCGAGGTGCAATTCCTGGGCAGAGCCTGGCTGGGCACACAGAATCCCGAATCCTCCACCCCACGTACAGAAGTAAATTTTTTTAACTTAAAAAAAAGGGGAGGAGATACATGGATAAAAAAATGACTTTAATAAAAAATAAATTAAAAAAAGAAAGAAAATGAAAGATGGGACCACCTACAATCACATCCTCATATCAGGCAATCAGCAATCAAAGAGGGCATTCTTGCCTTGGGAGCACCAACTCAAAGAGTTCTTTCTATACAGAATAAAAATATAATCCCAGGGCTGGAGAGATGGTTAAAAGCACTGACTAGGGGGCTGGAGAGATGGCTCAGCGGTTAAGAGCACCGTCTGCTCTTCCAGAGGACCCTGGTTCAATTCCCAGCACCCACATGGCAGCTAACAACTGTCTGTAGTTCCAGTTCCAGGCAAACACCAAGGCAAATAAATAAATAAAGTTTAAAAAAAAAATTTTAAAAAAATATATTAAAAAAAAAAAAGAAAAAAGAAAAAAAAGGAACACTTACTGTTCTTGCAAAGGACCAGGGCTTAATTCTCAGCACCTATATGGAGATTCATTCACTATCTCAAGTACCACGTATACATGTGGTGTAGGGAGATTATTGTTGTTACACTGTAAATAATTGTCCCAGTTAAAAAAGCTCATTGGCCAAAGGCAGACAGTATGGGCAGGGCTACCAGACTAAGGAAACTCTGGGAACAGAGGACAGACGCCAGAGATGCACAGAGACAGGACAATGAAACAGCAGCAGATGCAGAAGAAAAGTTGAAATGCTATTCTGAGAAAAGGTATCGAGCCACATGGCTGAATAAAGATGGGCTGAGTTCAGATGAAGGAGTTATCAAGTTATATGCCTGGGCCCTAGGTCAATCAGTGTTAAAAATAATACAAGCATCTGTGTGATTATTTGGGCCTAAGTGGCAGTGGGGCTGAGAGTGGGTCCAAGCCTCTGGACTAGACTGGAAAGTCCAGGCCAGAAACGTATGAATACATGTGGTGCACAGGTATACATGCAGGCACAACACTCAATGCATAAAAAATTTAAGCAAACAAAACAAACGCCTATAGGTGCTGGGGATACAGCTTAGCCAATAATCCTGAGGCCCTGGCACAATTTTGGACACAAACTCACTCTGTCTCACTCACACACGCATCTATATGCAACAGAAGCACCACATACACATAGAACTGCCTGTTCCTCCAAGTCCACAAGCAAACACATTCAATGTGGACAAGGATCAGTCCAGCTGAACTTCTTCTCTACAGTACTGTCACTCCAAGCCAGCCCTTTGCCTTCATTCCCATCCACTATGTTAAAGCATGTGTTTCCTAATTCCTCCTAACAACTCTCACTACAGTGCCTTGTAACCACTGCTTTCTTTCTCTTTAAAGGCCTTTTACTTAATCCTTCAGTTCCTCTTTCCACTTGCCAACCCATCACAAGGCTGTCCTCAGCAGTATACTGAGACCCTTGCCCTGCACCTGTGCATTTTGCAAACCACCTTAACCTGGCAATGTCTCCAACCCTGGTCATTCCTTGGCTCCCCTGACTTCCTCTGGATTGACATGGCCCAGAACTCACATCTTCTCTCTTCTCAAGCTACATCAGTGTGCTCATGTACATTCAAGCCTCCCCCTCAAAACCTGTGTTCTCAGATACCCTGTTGCAGGTTCCCAAATTCATAGCTCTATCATTTTCTCCAAACTGCAGACTCACATACTCTACTGCCTCCCCGACATCTCCAACTGGATGTCTTTTTCTTTTTTCTTTTGGAGATAGAGTGTCATGTAGCTCAGGATGGCCTCTCATCACTATCTAGCTGGAGATGAATTTGAAATCCTTATCCTCCTGACTACATCTTCCAAGTGCTGGGAATACAGGCTTGTCCAACCATACTGACAAAGGGATGGGCTTCTGCTGCGTAACAAAACTGAGGGAGAGAAAAAGTGCTCATGACAATCTTCCTGTAGGTGCCTGAGTTGCGAGCAGGCCATACCATGCAAGTAGGGACCAGAGGATAAAACCCAGGAGTGCTCTCTCCTTCGACCATGAACCCACATCATCAGGCTTGTTCAGCAACACCTTTCTATATAGACTATCACCTAACTGTTGACGCCCTGAGGTGATACCCCATAACACCTACCCTACTCACAGGAGAGGGAGGGTAATCATTCTGAAAATGTTCCCTACACAGTCATTTAGTCAACTGCTCTAATTCAGAGGATCAGCAAACCTAAATGAGTACTGGCTTTACCTCCTGCAGGAAGACATAAGATGAACACTCATAGTAGCGCATGAAGTCCAAAGCAGGGGACTTCAGCCGCTCCAGCAGCACAATGGAGCACTGGGGAGAGAAATAATGTAACGCCCAGTCTCTGTCATCTGCAAAGAGAAGAACAAGCCACCTCAGAAGAAGTAACAATTTAGATCCCAAGAGTTGTTGTCTCAACTATAGAATTAAGGAGTTCTTTTTTTCACAGTAGAGCTGATTTTCCACATCTGGGTGGACGCACCAACCACACCCAAGTCTGCTTCCTATTAGCTTCTAGGTCTTTGAAAACCTCTGATGTAAAACTGTGGAAATAACAGTACTTTAATCCTTAGGACCCTCTGTAAGGATTTAAATAGAGTACAATATCAAGAACATAACAAGCACTTCCAATGATCAGTGTGGATGCAGGAGGCTAAAGTCAGTTACCCAGTTTCATGTGTGGCTTGAGCAGAGCCCGAATCTCTCTTCTCAACTCCCTTGAACTTTTCTCAGGTTCTGAGAAATTAACCCCATGGATGGCCAGGTAAGAATGAGTATAGGCAGAAAAAACATCTCTGGCAGGATGGCCCTGTTTGATGAGATGGCCATATATTTCCACCTGGCCATAGATGCAAGTCACACGGCAGATCCCACTGAAAGTAAAGGCCTAGCAACGAAAGAAAAGAAAAGAACATTATGGCAACTGCTACCAAAAACAGAAAAATTCTAAACTCTTGCTATTCACTTATCAAAATGATTTTTTTTTCCCCTTGAGACAGGGCCTCTAGATGTAGCCAAGGCTATACTAGAATTAACTAGGTAAAACAGGCTGTTCTTCAACTCATGGTGATCCAACCATCCCTACAGTCAGAGTGATTGGCTCAAAAATCCATGCCTGGGCTGGAGAGATGGCTCAGCTGTTAAGAGCACTGACTGTTCTTCCAGAGGACCTGAGTTCGATTCCCAACATCCACATGGCAGCTCACAACTGTCTGTAATTCCAAGATCTGACACCCATACACAGTCAGTTATACAGGCAGGCAATACACCAATTCCCATAAAATAAACAATAGCTTAAAAAAAAAAATCCATGCCTAAGTATCAAACTTAGGGGCTGCAAAGGTGGCTCCTTCATTGGTGAGAGCCCTGGCTGCTTTACCAGAGAACCCATGTTTGGTTCCAAGCACCCACATGGTGGCTCACAACCTCCTTTAACTCCAGTTTCAGAGGATCAGACACTCTCGACCTCTGTAAGGAACTGCACACACATGGTGTACAGAAATGCAGGCAAAACACTCAGACACATAAACAACAACAAAAACAAAAAACAAAACAAAAAAAACAAGGCTACACTGTACTAAGAAACCAACTATCAGGCTTAACCCTAAACATCATACCCCAATTTCAGCCTGCAACAGGCTCACACAGACATGCTTACAAAGGCGCACAGCATGCCCATCTCCGATTCCTGAGGCTTCACTCCTTCCCAATAAAAGAGGGGCCATCTCCCTAACCAGGTTCCACATCAGATCGTCTGAGCTTAACTCTTGAATTTGCTTTACCTACTGTCTAATTTCGTGCACATTACCTACTTTGTTTTTCGGCCCATAAACACACAAAAAAAGGGATGCCAACTGTCACTTTGGTGAGCGCTGGAAATGCTAAATAGTTTGGAACATTCGGAACGCTGGCAGCTACGTGCCCCATAAATCTGACCCATTAATCTGCTAGTAACGCATAGCCAACAGGCCTACAGAGAGATTCCTGAGCAGAAGGGTGGGGATGGACTAGCATTCGACTTGCATCGGGAGGAAAAGGGGGAATAGTCTGGGTCACCAGAAGTTCACTACAGGCGACTCACGTCCTCAGGTGGCAGCAGTAACAACACACGACCCGAGCCTAGGTCCCGCGTGGGTTGGGTGACGTTCGTTGACAAGGGTGGAAAGCGGCTTGCGGATTTTTTGCGGGGTTTGGGCTCACGGCGGGGCGTGGGCAGGCTGTCCGGCGTGGGCTGGCTCTCCGGCGTGGGCAGGCTGTCCGGTGTGGGCGGGCTGTCCGGCGTGGGCGGGCTGTCCGGCGTGGGCGGGCTGCTGGTCCGAACCTTGCACTTTTCGGCCACGTGCGCGCCCGCGTTGACACTCAGCTTCCAGTCTTCGCCCAACGCGTGGGCCCGCTGCAGCCGCCGTCGCAGGCGCCGCAGCTCACCCCTGGTCAGGACTCCAAACCGGCGACGACACCGACGGCTAAGAAGGAGGTGAGGCCGGGCCTTGCGAGCCCGCTGCCAAGAGGAACGGCTGGGAACACGCCTGAGTAGCACCTCTGAGTCCGCCATGTTTGGACCGGAACGCCAAATCTCGCGGTATTACGTCGCTCCGTCCCTAGGATGACGTGATGACGTACAGAGCTGCTGACGCCCTCTTCCGGCTGTACTCTCCAGCCCATTTAGAACTTCAAGCTGGAGAGATGGCTCAGCAGTTAAGAGCATTGGCTTCTCTTCCGAAGACCTGGGTTCAATTCCCAGCACCCACATGGCAGCTCACAACTGTCTGTAACTCCAGTTCCAGGAGATCTGACACCTTCATACCAATGCACATAAAATAATTTAAATAAATTAATTAAAAAAAAAAAAGAACTTCAATCCGAGCCTAGGCTCAACTTTGCGGTCCTACCAGGGCCCTATTTACATTATGCAAAACCCCATTCTGGCTGGCTGAAGAGGGGGAGGCAAAGCCCTTAGATTTAAACACAAGGCCACCTCTCAGGAAATCCACCTGGGATTTAGTTTTCTTCCTGTAGAAAGAAATCCAGGATTGGATTTTAAACAAATTCAGCCCATTTGTATATACTGGGTTTGCATATATTTGACTTGTGGCTGGTGTGAGCAATCCTGGATAACAGGGTTAAACCATGATAATTAACTAACACTTTGAATGTCTAAATACTAGGACCAGCAGGTGTCTCAAAGCCTACTCTTACTAAATGAGGTTTAGGAAGTTCTGTAACTCTCTGGAGACACTGATATAGCCAGCAGTCTGTAAATTCCTCCTGTGAGAGTGGTAAGAAGATGATTTTAGCCCAGGAGTTCAAAGCCAGCCTGCACAACAGAGCAAGAGACTGCCTCAAAAACAAAACAACAATCAGAAAGAAAAAACAAAAAAGTCATCAGCTCCCTACCCTAACCTTCAGTCTCCAAGTCCTCCCTCTCCTCCAAAAAAATGTCAAGGCTCCTTTCCCTAGCCAGGTGAGGCTGAAAGCATGAGAGCAAAGACGGAAACCACAGCCATCCAGAGAAGGGGTCTCAGGGGGCCAACTAGTTTGCATCCGTGTCCTGGCCCTGCCCAGTTCCTGAGAGAGACCACAGCCGGAAAGGCAACTGCCTTTCTACAACAGACTCCAGTTCCACCCCTTCCAGGGGCATGAAGTTATGAAGCATCTAGGCAATTGACTCATTGTAATTTAAGCAGCCAGCCTTGCCAGAGGTGTGCTCAGCCATGCTGGGCAAAGGGGCATCTGGCCAGCATGTTTTTCTGGGCAACCTACCTGGTCAGCCTGCAACTCCACATTGCTTATTGCTGGGCCTTCAGCTGCTACAAGACAGAATCCTCTCCTGGCTTCACCCTTCCAGGGGATTACCTCCTTGCAGGCCAGTTTGCTCTTCATGCAGACTGTCTGCAGGTGAGACACAGACCCCAGGTAACACAATGTGACAGGTGAGTAGGAACCAGCAGAGCTGTCAGTGGGTTGAGGATGTTGCTCCATCAGCTTGGAGCTTGCCTAGAGTACATGAGGCCCTGGGTTCAATCTCCAGCACCACACCAGCTGAATTTGGTGGCTAGTGTCTGTATGACCTACAATACCTGTGCTGAGGAAGTGAAGGACAAAGGACCAGAAGTTTAAGGTCATCCTCAACTACATAGTGAGTTTGGAACCAACCTAGCCTAGAAACCCTGCCAGAGAGAGAGAGAGAAAGAGAGAGAGAGAGAGACTGACTCACTTGGTGGAACATAGGGCTCTCTCTGTCCCAACCCTTCCCCACTAACCTCTAAGGATTGAAGCCAAACTGATCCCTGCACAAGTCCATCAGTTTCTACTTTAGGATGCTGCTACTTGTTTATTTATATTGCAATGTGTTATTTTGTTCTGTATATTATTATTTATACTGTAATATGGTCTCTCCCTCTGCTGTTAGAGTGGGTTGCGGCTCCATTCAAGTCTCCTGGCTTTTCTCACACTGGCAGTGGAGTTCCCCGTGGGTTTCCTTTTAAAAATGTCTGCTCATAATCTATGCAAGGATCATATTGGGAAGGGAGGTCCAGGGTAACCTCACAACAGACTGTGAGACACTGTGCATATGAGACCACCTGACTGTTGGCCAGGAAGTAAAGTTTTGGAAGCCCTGGTCTGTGAGGACTAGGCCATAGGAGGCTGAGAGAGGAAACTTGGGCTTAGAAGACAGGTTTTGAGAAGGACACAAGAAAACCGGCTTTATAAAGTGAAGGGCTCTATGTTCAAGAGGTGGTGAGCCTCTCAGCATACTCAGGGAGAAAGGGTGATAGAAGCAATGGGGAAGTCTTTTTTTTTTTTTAAATCTTTATTTATTTATTTGCCTTGGTGTTTGCCTGGAACTGGAACTACAGACAGTTGTTAGCTGCCATGTGGGTGCTGGGAATCGAACCCGGGTCCTCTGGAAGAGCAGATGGTGCTCTTAACCGCTGAGCCATCTCTCCAGCCCCGGGGGGAGTCTTTTAAAAGGCCAAGAGTGGGGCATGCAGCATGGTTGAGTCATGTCCTCAGCATCCTGTCTCTGCCGAGAACAGCCACCAAAGGAGAGACCTCTTCACCTAGGTTGAGCCCTGTGAAGCAGGAGTAATGGTTAACTTTACATTGTTTGTCTAAGAGATGGTGCCTATATGGCTCAAACATCAGTCTAGATGTTACTGTAAAAGTATGCTTTTGATGTGATTAACATTTAAATCAATAGACTGAATAAAACAGGTTGTTCATTAACAGTAATTGGGCTTCACACAGCCCATTTAAGGCCACAGATTCAGGACTTCAGTCCCCACTGCCCCCAAATTCAGGACTACAGAACCCATCTGCCCTCAGATTCAGCAGACTATCTAGCCTACAAGTTTTAAACTGAATAAATCCCACAGTCATGTGAGCCAGTAAACCTCCCCATGTGCATGCTTGTACAAGCTTGAGTATATTTGTGTGCGTATGCCCTAACCTTGTTTTTTTAGGGCAGGACTTCTTATTTTTGTATTCATCCCAATTTTTACCTGGAAATTGTTTTTAAAGATTGATTTTTGGGGCTGGAGAGATGGTTCAGTGGTTAAGAACACTGACTGTTCTTCAGGAGGACCTGGGTTCGATTCCCAGCATCTACATAGCAGCTAACTACTGTCTGTAATTCCAAGATCTGACACCCTTACACAGTTACACATGCAGGAAAAACACCAATTCATATAAAATAAAAAAATAAATATTTAAAAGATTGATTTTGTTATTTGTTTATTTTGATTTTTTGAGACAGTGTCTCTCTGTGTAGTCCTGCTGTCCTGGAACTCACCCTGTAGACCAGGCTGGCCTTGAACTCAGAGAACACCTTCCTGCCTTGGGATTAAAGGCATTCACCACCACCATCCAATCATTTTTTATATGTGTGGGTATTTTGCCTACAAATACATCTGGGTATTATGTGCCTACCTGGTGTGTACAAAGGTCAAAAGAGGGCATCACAATCACATCCCCTTAAACTGGGTTACAGATGGTTGAAGCTGGCATGTGAGTGCTGAGCCTCTGGGAGAACAGCTCTTCTTATCTGTGAGCCATCTCTCTAGCCCCTCCTGAGTATTTTTTAAATAATTTTTTAAAAAATATTTATTTATTATTATGTATGCAGTATACAGAAGAGGGCACTAGATGTCATAGATGGTTGTGAGCTACCATTTGGTTGCTGGGAATTGAACTCAGGACCTCTGGAAGAACAGTCAGTGCTCTTAACCACTGAGCCATCTCTCCAGCCCCCCCCCACACTCCTGAGTATTTTAAAGAAGACGTTAGGTATATAAAATAGGTACACATTTGTGAATGGTGGTGCACTTAAGTGTTGGAGGCGAGGCAGGTGTACTCAGCCAGTGCCCACAAGTTCTAGGACAGCCAGTGCTACACAGCTACACAGAGAAATTCCCTCAAAGAAGGGGGAGGGTGCTGAGGATGACTAATAGTAATGAATGTACTTGTTTATTTTTTTTTAAACTTTATTTATTTATTTGCCTTGGTGTTTTGCCTGGAACTCGAACTACAGACAGTTGTTAGCTGCCATGTGGGTGCTGGGAATCGAACCCGGGTCCTCTGGAAGAGCAGACGGTGCTCTTAACCGCTGAGCCATCTCTCCAGCCCCGTACTTGTTTATTTTTACATAAAGAAATCTCAGCTGAATATTTGACACTTCTGGACACAGTTATTTATTTTTTTTTTAAGAATGGATATGTTGTTTGTTGAGAATGCTACTTCAAATATATAGTATAAATAGCAAAAGTACGCTTAGGGCCATATTCTGAAAATATTAGAAATTCTATCCCAAGGCCAAGCCAAAACTCATTGAACAATTTATTAACAAACTTAAGTCAGCAACTCAAAGACGTATTTAGGTACTCAAACATTTTCTATGCAATCCAAAGAGATGCTGCTCTGATGCTATCTATGTGTTTCGGAATGGCAGCAGCCAAGGATGAAAGGGCTTTGTTTTCTTTTAAACCATCATGTTCCTGTGAGAGCAGAAAATGATGTACATAGAATACAGACATTGTGCTTTGCAATGGTTATAGATAGTCTCACTTCTGAGAACCTGGGAGGTGCTTCAGGCTGCTGTTGGCTTGACAGACCACCTCAGGGTTCCTTTCTGTCCCCAAAGCCTGGGATACAGGAATGGGGGAAGGGGCTTTAACTTTCTCTATTCTCCCTGGGCTTTCCCTCCAGACCTGGCAGCTTCAATGGCCATGGCTATCACCTCTTCCAGGCCATGCGTTTCAGCGTTGAGGAGATAAACAACTCCACAGCCTTGCTTCCTACCATCTCCCTGGGGTACGAACTGTATGATGTGTGCTCAGAGTCCTCCAATGTGTATGCCACACTGAGGGTGCTTGCCGAGCAGGAAACCAGCCACGTAGAGATGCAGAGAGACCTTCACAACTATTCTTCAAAGGTGGTGGCATTTATTGGACCTGACAACACTGACCACACAGTCACTACTGCTGCCCTCCTGGGCCCCTTTCTGATGCCCCTGGTAAGCCAAGCCTCAGGGATCCCATCTGCAAGTCTAGGGTGGAGGGCAATGGGCGCTTCTGTCCTCCCTGAGGCTAAGCTGCTCTCCTGATCCCTAAGAAGTCTCTGCTCTCTGCCAGGCTGCAGGCATCCCACCCAGCATGGTTACTGTCCAGTCTTCCTGTCTGTCTCTGCCTGAGCTGCTTCCAGCCTTCCTGCCTCAGCCATCATGGGGAAACCTTGATTTTTGATTGTTGGTTGGTTGGTTTGACACAGGGTATCACTAAGTAGCACCAGCTGTCCTAGAACTCACTGGTAGACCAGGCTAGCCTCCAATTCATAGATGAGCCTACTGCTGATCTGAAATCAAAGGCATGCACCACCACAGCCAGATTCCTGTTCTTCTTTTCCAAGTCTGCCCTCTCTCCATCCAAAGGCTCCATTGCCTTTGCTATTCCAGAAGCCTTTACTTCTTCCTTGCTGCGTCCTGCACTGCCCTATGCCTGGCCTAGGCTGTGCTCAGCAGTCTGTCCCTCTTCAGAGTCCCCTGTCCTCAAGTGCCTGGCTCTTCCTGCCCCTGGCCATTTGTACCTCAGCCTCGGATTCGGTCCTCACTTAATCTAGCTGTAGCAGGATTCTGTCCTCACTTAATCTAAGGTGATTGCCTTTTTTTTTTTTTAATTTTTTAATACATTTATTTATTTATTTATTTATTTATTTGCCTTGGCGTTTGCCTGGAACTGGAACTACAGACAGTTGCTAGCTGCCATGTGGGTGCTGGGAATTGAACCCGGGTCCTCTGGAAGAGCAGACGGTGCTCTTAACTGCTGAGCCATCTCTCCAGCCCCATAATTTTTTAATTTTTAAAATTCTAATTTTTTAAATTTATTTTATGTGAATTGGTGTTTTGCCGGCGTGTGTAACATGTGTAAGGGTGTCAGATCTTGGAATTACAGACAGTTGTTAGCTGCCATGTGGATGCTGGGAATTGAACTCAGGTCCTCTAGAAGAACAGTCAGTGCTCTTAACCACTGAGCCATCTCTCCACAGGATTACCTTCTAAAGCTCCCAATTCAAAGCACTTTTCAGTCCTTTCCCCACATGGCTGCTTTGTGAATTGTCTGACCACTCCCTTTACATTTATCCCCCTGCCTTCCTTCCCTGTCAGCCCTCCCCATCTTGGTTTCTGGAGAGGGTCCCTTTGCTTCTGCCTGAGGCAGCTGGTATTTCCTTGTTCTCCTGTCCCCTCGTGTTCTAGGCCATGGAGACCATGCAGTCTGGCTTCTAGACATGCATCCCTCCTCGCTTCTCCCCCAGAGGCTCTGTGAGGAACAGCTTTTCCTCTGTAGCTTCACCATGGCCCACAGAACCCACCTAGGATTTTACTGACAGTTTCCAGACCATCAGTATTAAAATGTAGTTTTCTTTCAGAACCTATCTTTCATCTTTTTTCTTGTGACTTTTTGAGGCAGGGTCTCTTGTAGCCCAGGTGGCCTGTACTTGCATTACAGTCTAGGGCAGCTTTGAACTCCTGATTCCCCCCACCTCCACTTAACTGCTGAGATTACTGGCCATACCTGGTCAAATCTTTCACCTTTAACAGAGCACTGCCATCTCTCACAGGTGATCCCATCAGCCCCTGCTCTAGTCTGGAGCCTTTCCAGCATTTTCACTTGAACTTAAGTCTGAACATGTCATTTCTCATGGGGAACCTTAGGAGGTCACCAGTGTACAGGACAGAAGTGAGCCCCTCAGCTTGAGTGTTCAGATCTCATCCCCTGTCCTATGCCAAGGACCTGGGGCCAAGAAAGATGGTTTGTTCCATGTTTAAATGACATGGCCCTTTCACTTGGTCCAGCCTTTCACTTAGTCTAGCACCTCCTGGAACTTCCAGGGAAGCCCCCCGACCGACCTCCCCCTCTTGGTTTACATCCTCCCTACACTGGGTGGGAAACTGGGGAAGGGGGAGGGGCCAACATCAGTCAAGGTTGATGTTGCTGACTGCGCTGAATGTAACCCCTCCCCACAGATCAGCTATGAGGCCAGCAGTGTGATGCTCAGCACAAAGCGGCAATACCCATCTTTCCTTCGTACCATCCCCAGTGATAAGTACCAGGTGGAGGTCATGGTGCTGTTGCTTCAGAGTTTTGGGTGGGTCTGGATCTCACTCATTGGCAGCTATGGTGATTATGGGCAGCTGGGTGTTCGGGCACTGGAGGAACTGGCCACAGCACAGGGCATCTGCATTGCCTTCAAGGATATTGTGCCTTTTTCTGCCCAAGTGGGTGACCTGGGAATGCAGCAAATGATGCACCGCTTGGCTCAGGCCAGGACCACTGTGATTGTAGTTTTCTCTAACCGGCACCTGGCTAGAGTGTTCTTCAGGTCTGTGGTGCTAGCCAACCTAACTGGCAAGGTGTGGATCGCCTCAGAAGACTGGTCCATTTCCACATACATCACTGAGGTGCCTGGGATCCAGGACATTGGGACAGTGCTGGGTGTGGCTATCAAGCAGAGACTTGTCCCTGGCTTGAAGGAGTTTGAAGAGTCTTACATCAAGGCAGTAAAAGATGCCCCCAGGCCTTGCCCAGAGGGATCCTGGTGCAGCAGTAACCAGCTGTGCACAGAGTGTCATGCTTTCACAACACACAGCATGCCCATGCTTGGAGCCTTCTCCATGAGTGCTGCCTACAATGTGTACAAGGCTGTGTATGCTGTGGCCCATGGCCTCCACCAGCTCCTGGGATGTACCTCTGAGACCTGTTCCAAGGGCCCAGTCTACCCCTGGCAGGTAAGAGATTCCCAGGAGAACATCCAACCCTGGCCGTGTGTACATGGACTTTCTGAGGAGACAGTGAATAGAGGTCTTCTCTTAGATAAGCTGTTCATCTCTCTGAGTCTTGTCTTCTCCCACCCACCATGCCCCAGAAATGTCAAAGGCCAAAACATATTCGCAAAAGAGTCCTTTATTAAAAGAGTTTTCTCGGGGCTGGAGAGATGGCTCAGTGGTTAAGAGCACTAACTGTTCTTCCAGAGGACCTGAGTTCAATTCCCAGCAACCACATGGTGGCTCACAGCCATCTATGATGTCATCTGGTACCCTCTTCTGTATACTGAATACATAATAAATAAATCTTTTTTTTTTAAACTTTATTTAATTTATTTATTTATTTGACTTAGTTTGCCTGGAACTGGAACTACAGACAGTTGTGAGCTGCCATGTGGGTGCTGGGAATCGAACCCGGGTCCTCTGGAAGAGCAGACGGTGCTCTTAACCGCTGAGCCATCTCTCCAGCCCCCATAATAAATAAATCTTAAAAAAAAAAAAAAAAGAGGTCCAGAGGACCCGGGTTCGATTCCCAGCACCCACATGGCAGCTAACAACTGTCTGTAGTTCCAGTTCCAGGCAAATAAATAAATAAAGTTTAAAAAAAAAAAGAAAAAAAGTTTTCTCTGGAGGCTGTGTCGAGGGAAGGGAGGAAGGAAGCAGGCCGCATAGGTTGGTTGGGCCCACCCAAGACAGATGCACAGAACAGCCCCTGCTTGCTTCCTGGGCTGCCTGGGTCTTTGTGGGTTAGGGTGACTTCATGACATCTGTCTGTCTCAGCTTCTGCAGCAGATCTACAAGGTAAATTTCCTCCTACATAAGGATACTGTGGCATTCGATGACAGCGGAGATCCTCTAGGTGACTATGATATCATCGCCTGGGACTGGAACGGGCCTCAATGGACCTTTGAAGTCATTGGTTCTGCCTCTGCCTCGTTGTCTCCAGTTCAGCTAGACATAAATAAAACAAAAATTCAGTGGCATGGGAAGAAAAATCAGGTAATGGGATGTGGTCAGTCACCATTATGTTACCAGGACCCTGGGGAGTGATGCCTATCCAGAGCAGGAAGGAAGTACCACCTTAGCTTGCTCAGGCTTGCTGGAGACAGATGCTCCTCAGGGCTCTGCCCTGAGCATGAACCTGGAGGGCAGAGGCGCAGAGATCTCTTTTCTGTGCCACATGTGAGCTGTCCTTGACTGGGCTCCTCTATGTGACTGGAAACCACCGTGGCTTCTTACAGGCACCTGAGTCTGTGTGTAGCAGAGACTGTCTTGAAGGGCACCACAGAGTGGTTGTGGGCTCCCACCATTGTTGCTTTGAGTGCATGCCCTGTGAGGCTGGGACCTTTCTCAACAAGAGCGGTGAGTGAGCAGTGAGTAGGTGAGTGGTCCAGCACCCAAGGGCCCTAGATCCAGGACTCCAGTTCACTGGTCTTCCAGTGGGATACAGGTTGGAGGACACTAGACTGAATTCTGGTTGTTCAGAAACAGCCACCTGGAAGTGTCAGACTTTGGTGTGCCCTCTGTCAGAGCAAGCCCTATCCCAAGCTTCCACAGATGAATCTGGTCCTAAATGCAAACCTCTTTATCCAAAGAGATACAGCTCTTTTGTGTTGTTCTGTTTATATGAAACCCTTTCCTTGTGCCAAGAAGCCCGCAGCTGAGTGGTTTAAAGGTAGATACTGGCATGTCTGCTGCAGAAGGAAGCCAGTGTGCTCTGCTCCATTCAGTGATTCAAAGTGGGGAGCAGAGGGCACAGCAGGGGCTTACAGACTCAGCTGAGGAGAAGGAAGAGTCAGGACTGGGTATCTTGGAGTTAGATGCTCAGCAGGTATATCTGGTTAATGGAAATCCTGAGAGGTGAAAAATGTCTCATCTTTGAAGCTGGTTGCTGTGGCCAACCATAAAGCTTTCTGTTTGCAAACCGCTTCGGGATCCTAAGCCAAACACAGACAAGCACAGGATGTGCTTCACTTGTGGCTGTTTTAGGCTCCCCTCTCGCCATGGCTCCAAGGTACAAGTCTCCCAGCATCTCAAGGCCGGGATGACCTTGACCCCCTTGCCCACCCCTCCCCTTCCTTCTGCTTACCTGGCTCTCAGGAACCTTGTCTTTCCTTTCAGATCTTCACATCTGCCAGCCTTGCGGAAAAGAAGAATGGGCACCTGAGGGAAGCACCACTTGCTTCTCACGCACGGTAGTGTTCTTGGCTTGGCATGATCCTATCTCTCTGGTGCTAGTAGCAGCTAACACACTATTGCTCCTGCTGCTGGTTGGGACCACTGGCTTGTTTGCCAGGCATCTTCACACACCCGTTGTGAGGTCAGCTGGGGGCAGGCTGTGCTTCCTCATGCTTGGTTCCCTGGCTGCAGGGAGTTGCAGCTTGTATGGTTTCTTTGGGGAGCCCACGGAGCTCACATGCTTACTGCGTCAGCCCCTCTTTTCTCTCGGTTTTGCCATATTCCTCTCTTGCCTGACAATCCGCTCCTTCCAACTGGTCATCATCTTCAAGTTTTCCACCAAAGTACCTGCATTCTACCACACTTGGGCTCAAAACCATGGTGCTGGTCTATTTGTTATTGTCAGCTCCACGATCCACTTGCTCGTCTGTCTCATATGGCTTGCAGTGTGGACCCCACTGCCTACCAGGGAATACCAGCGCTTCCCCCATCTGGTAATTCTTGAGTGCACAGAGATCAACTCTGTGGGCTTCCTGCTGGCATTCACGCACAACACCCTCCTCTCTATCAGCACCTTTGCCTGCAGCTACCTGGGTAAGGAACTACCAGAGAACTATAATGAAGCCAAATGTGTCATCTTCAGCCTGCTCCTCAGCTTCATATCCTGGATCGTCTTCTTCACCATGTCCAGTATTTACCAGGGCAGGTATTTGCCCGCAGCCTACATGATGGCAGGGCTGACCACTCTAAGTGGTGGCTTCAGCGGTTACTTCCTCCCCAAGTGCTATGTGATTCTCTGTCGTCCAGACCTCAACAATAAAGAACACTTTCAGGCCTCCATTCTGGACTACACGAGGCGCAGTGTCTCTACCTGATCCGCCCGAACTGCTGGGGCGGGGCAGACCGGAAGCCTCTCTTGTCCTGACGGTGGTGTCGGATCCAGCGGGGCGGAGGGCCTTGAAGAGTCTGGGAGAGCTCAGCCATGGCCTGCGATGTATAACTACACAGAAGAATCCAGCCTAATAAAGACGTGAATTGAATTGTGTGTGTGGCTTTTTGGCTGCGTTTCCGATCAGGGGGAGGGGAGTTTGGAGCTTGGGACCGCACATCAATTAGTACAAGCTGGAGTCTGGCGCCCAGTTTGATGTTGCTATGCGACTTGGCAGTGAGACCCAGCTCTGTTGGATTCAGGCCTGTCTCCGCCCCCTACGCGTCCCATTGGTCATCATCTGAGGCTCCGCCTTAGAGGCGGGGACATAAGAGCCCTAAGCCTCCAAGGCCTCCGGTTCTGGGCTACACGCCCTAACGTCACATCCGGCGTGTCGACGGCTGCGTTTCCGCGCAGTGGGCTGGGCGGTAGTTAGTCTTGTGGGCGGTGGAAGTGGTCTGTCCCCGAGCTGTGAGCCCGGTGTGAGCCGGGAGGACCGGCCGGGTAGGAGGGCACGGGAGGGAAGCAGGGCGAGCCGTCCTGGGCTCTGACGAGAGTGTGGCTGCCGCTTTCCGCTTGCAGGCGCGGCGTGGGCTTGGGTCACCTGTGCGCAGCCGCCGGATCAGTTCGCGTTCACTCTTGTCTCTCCCCAAATTTGCATTTTCATCTTTTTTTCCTCACTAGCATCCCGACCCTGTCCCTGTCCTATCTTGCACCAATGCTCTCACACTCCGACTCTCCCTTCTTGCTAACCCGTGCCACTCCCCGCCCCTGAGAGGCTGTCACTCCACTCTGGCTGTGCTCCGCGTGCACCCTCTAAACCTTGCCCCAAGCCTTCAACCCACGACAAAGGTGGCTGTTAAAGGGTCCAACTCACTACAGTCTAAGGGATTTCCCGATGGGGTTGGCTAGAGTGTTATCTTTACCTTCCTTTCCAGATTATGGACGGTTCCTTCGTACAGCACAGCGTGAGGGTTCTGCAGGAACTCAACAAGCAGCGTGAGAAGGGCCAATATTGCGACGCCACCCTGGACGTGGGGGGCCTGGTGTTCAAGGCACACTGGAGTGTCCTGGCCTGTTGCAGCCATTTCTTCCAGAGAATCTATGGGGACGGCTCAGGAGGCAGCGTTGTCCTTCCTGCAGGTTTTGCTGAGATTTTTGGCCTCCTGCTGGACTTTTTCTACACTGGTCACCTCGCCCTCACCTCAGGGAATAGGGATCAGGTGCTCTTGGCAGCCAAGGAATTGCGGGTGCCAGAAGCTGTGGAGCTGTGTCAGAGCTTTCAGCCCAGAAACTCAGTGGGACAGGTACCAAGTGTCCAGAGTGGACTGGGGCAATCTGCCTCCCAGGATGTGAAAAGCCACCTCAAGGAGCCAACAGACTTGGATGAGGAGGAAGTTTTCAGGACTCTGAGTCTGGTCCCTGGGGATCAGGAGACCAGAGACAGTCAGCAGCTCCCGCTGAATCCCCCTGCCCAGGGCAGCCCCTCCTTCCTCTGTGGGAAACTCAAGCAGGCTCCGAAGCCTTGTCCCTCAGAGGACAAAGAGTCTGAGGACTGCAAAGAACCTCCAAGGCCCTTGGAGGCTGGAAGAGCCCCGCTGCAGGGCGAGAGCAATGAGGTACTGTTACTATGGTGCAGAAGCTGGGGAGGCAAGCCTAAGGGTAAAGACGGACACTGGACGAGTTAAGCATAGGAAGCCAGTGGCTGCAGCTGACCTTTCTTAACCATGGTTGCCAGCTTCCCAGGGGTGGGGCTAGCATGAGGGTTGCAGGTGTTCCCTGAGGGCAGCGAAACCTGCCCAGCTCCCTGGTCACAGAACCTCTTTCCTCCAAGTCCATGTGAGGCTTCCATGGGCCCCTGAGAAAAGGGGACCATCCAGGATGGGGCTTGGGTTGGAACTAAAGCTGGGTCTTTGAAGCTCCTGCTGCTTCCTCTGCTCTAGTGGGAAGTGGTGGTTCAAGTTGAAGATGGGGATGGTGATTACGGTTCTGAGCCCGAGAGTGTGCTGACCAGGAGGAAGTCAAAAGTCATCCGGAAGCCCTGTGCTGCAGAGCCAGCCCTGGCTGCAGGTCCTCTAGCAGCCGAGCCCACCGAGAGCAGGAAAGGCGCAGCAGTGCCTGCCGAATGTCCCACGTGTCATAAAAAGTTCCTCAGCAAATACTACTTAAAAGTCCACAACAGGTAAACGCTCTGTTTTTTCTGCTTTTCCCTCTGCCCTTCTGTGTTGAGTGAGGGAGGGTCCTGTACTCCCCTCCTCTGTGGCTCTGTCGGGGCTGGGTGGGCTGGCTGCTCTGTGTTAGGTTATAACCAATAGTGCCTGGTTGCTGTGTCTCTTCTTTCTGTCTTCCTGTAAATTGAGGGTTTGGGGACACCTGAACAGTATGTTCCACCCACTGGAGACTTTGATCATGGCAGGCTTCTGTCCACATGAGATGTGACATGGCTCCTTCCTGAGCTGGAGCTGAGGCCTGGCGGTTTAGGCTTTGATGAGAGATCTAATCCTGAGGACTAAGGCAGCCTGTGTCTCTGGGGATATTAGCTGTAGGAGTAAGAGAATATAAAAGACCATTTGTCTAACTGGAACCCATGGTATTGTTGAGTTTTTTCCTATTTAGGTTTTTTTTAAAAAATATTTTTATTTTTGTGGATTGGTGTTGTGCCTGCATGTATAACTGTGTAAGGGTGTCAGATCTTGGAATTACAGACAGTTGTTAGCTGCCATGTGGATGCTGGGAAATGAACTCAGGTCCTCCAGAAGAACAATTAGTGCTCTTAACCGCCGAGCCATCTCTCCAGTCCCTAGTTTTGTTTTTGTTTTTAAAGACCTTACTATGTAGCTCAAACTTAAGCAGACCAAGCTGGCCTTGAACTCAGATGACTGCCTCTTGAGTGCTGCTATTAAAAGCATACCATTCATAGCCCTAGGACTGTTTTTTGTTGTTTAAACAGTGTCTCGGGGCTAGAGAGATGGCTCAGCGGTTGAGAGCACTGACTGTTCTTCCGGATGACCTGAGTTCGATTCCCAGCATCCACATGGCAGCTAACAACTGTCTGAATTCCAAGATCTGACTCCCTTACAGAGTTATATATGCAGGCACAACATCAATTCACATAAAATAAAAAAAATAAAAAAAACAGGGTCTCTCTCTTTACAGCCTTGACGGACCTATAACTCATTGTGTAGACCAGACTGACCAGGAACAGAGATCTGCCTGCTTCTGCCTCTATAGAGTGCTGAGATCAAAGGCATGCACTACTACACCTGGTTTAAGTTCAAAGTACTTAAAATTCACTGCCACAACCACCACTCACATCTCATGTCCTCAGGAGCCATGCAACTCTGCCAGTCTGTTAGAGTTTGTGTTTGTACCCAGCCAGGTTGTGTAGAGCCACAGTATGTATCGTCAGTGTGATACTCTGGGAAGCTAAAGTGCTCCCCTGGAGTGGGGTTGGGACCTATTTGCTATCCGTGTGCTTGGGCTTTGAGGGGGTGAGGCTGCACAGGTAGTGTATGTGCTCCACCCATCCTTTCCTTGGCCTGGGTTTGCTGTGTCCCTGAGAACTGGGAAGGGACCCTTGTCTGTAATTCTAGCACTTGAAAGTAGAAGCAGGAGGACTGCTGCACGTCTGAGTCTGTGTAGTGAGTTAGTGTAGCCAGGACTACATAAGGAGACCTTGTCTCAAAAGAAAAATAGAAAATGAGGTCCTTGCAATGGCGGACTAAGGAGATGAGAACACTGAGGGAAGAGGATGAGAAGAAGCTTGCCTTCTGCACACAAGGAAAAGCTCTCAGTGCTACTGTGACTCTGAGGTCAGGCTTTGTTTAGTGCATTCAGCAAACTGCCATATTCTGTATGGCCCTCAGGTGCAGCACAAGATACAGAGAGACTTCTGTCTTGCAAGAGAGGAAGCTGTGCTTTAGAATAAAGCAGACAGGGGCTGGAGAGATGGCTCAGCGGTTAAGAGCACCGTCTGCTCTTCCAGAGGACCCGGGTTCGATTCCCAGCACCCACATGGCAGCTAACAACTGTCTGTAGTTCCAGTTCTAGGCAAACACCAAGGCAAATAAATAAATAAAGTTTTTTTTTTTTTTTAAAAAAAGAATAAAGCAGACAGAGTGTGAGACTATGTTGGGGGGATGGGGGGCATAGAAGGAGAATAGGGCCAGGATTGGGTTTGGATTATACAGCATAAGGTCAGTTTCCAGTAACTGTGGCCTGAGTAATTTTTTTAAAAATACTTATTTATTATGTATACAGTATACAGAAGAGGGTACCAGATGTCATTATAGATGGTTGTGAGCCACCATGTGGTTGCTGGGAATTGAACTCAGGACCTCTGGAAGAAGTCAGTGCTCTTAACCTCTGAGCCATCTCTCCAGCCCCCAACCTCGGTAATATTAAGAAGGTGGAGACCTTCAGTGCTAGGGATTGAACCCCAAGGCCTCTGCTGCTGAATACATCCCTACCCTTTGTCAATGAAACAGGCCTTACTAAATTACCCAGGCTGGCCTTGAGTTGGTGATGCTTCTGGCTGGTATGAGGGGCGAGGGCAGGCAAGGACTTTAGAGCAAGGCTAGTGAGGGGCTGGCTAATTCACTCAGGCCCCCATGTCCTCCTAGGCTGCTGGGCTCTCTCAGTATGGAATAGAAAGCACTGGAGGGCTGGGGTGAGCCATAGGTAATAAGGGCTGCCTTATCTTCCTTCAAAGGCTTCTGAACTTAATGGAACCTGCTGGTGAGATGGGTGGGGAGCCGCTGGGGAAGCAGTGGTGACTCATGGGACCCCCATGAGCTGCTGCAGCCATACTTGTGATATAAGTGAGAGCAAGTGAGCAAAATCTGCTTGTGGTATTTTACATTTATTTACTCATGGGGGGAGGGGAAGTGTGTGTGTGTAAAATTAGTCTTAGTCAAGAGTACAACTTGTAGAGTGCTTTTTCTCTCACCACGTGGGTCTCAGGGACTGAGCTTGGATCCTCTGGCTTGGCAGTCAAGTGCTTTTGTCCACTGAAACATGTCATCTGTCAGCCATGGGTTGGAAGTGGAGCCTACAGAGAGGAGGCTACCAACCAGTCAGCTCTAAAGCAGCCATTTAGCCATGTTGGTGCAAGTAGGGCTGGCTATCGACACCCAGCTGTCCTTCCAGTGTGGGGCCACTTGGACCGATAGCTACTGTTTCTTCCCTTCCTGAAGGTCTTTATATAATTGGAAGGGACTTCTGGCCTTGCCCATGCATGTCCAGCCTGGGTGTCACTGAGCCTACATGGTTAACCCTGGCTGGCTTCAAGACACCTTCAATGTACCACAGCATAGGTTTGTAGGGAGAGGTCCTGAGTACCAGAGAGATGGGAAAGCCTCTTAACCCCTACACCTTGACCTCTGGGCAGGAAACACACTGGGGAGAAACCTTTCGAGTGTCCCAAATGTGGGAAGTGTTACTTTCGCAAGGAGAACCTCTTGGAGCATGAAGCCCGGAATTGCATGAACCGCTCCGAACAGGTACTTGGGGATTGGTCCCAGTATTTGGGCAGCATCCCAATGGCTTGTGTCTTCATGCCATCTGGGAAGGACCCCCAGGAAATCTACAGGATTGTAAATTAAGAGCTGCAGGGCCTTGGATGTCATCACATCCACATTCTAGTACAAGTTGGGACACTTGTTCAGAGGGCAGAAAGAATAATCCCTACAGGGATATTTGGGTTAGATCCATCTTGGGCTTTGGAACGAGGAAAGTGTTTGTGGGGGGTGGCTGCTGGGAAGGGCTACCTCGCCTGTTCCCCTGCCCCAAGTGGGTAGTGTTTGGCTAAACCCTATCCTTCTCTTCCCAGAGATGGTCATTAGCAGTTGGGCCCATCTCTAGCCTTTCTGGAGCTGAGAAGGGTCTGGCGTGTGGTAGTATACAGTGCTCTGTGGTGGGTAAGGCAGGCAGGTTACATGTTGCCCTCTCCCTACCTCAGCACCCCCTGCCCCAGGCAGACACTTCCCAGCAGCGTGTGGAAGCCCCTGCAGAGGCTGCCGTCGCAGGCAGAGGCCCTCCCTGATGCTGGCCCTGCTTGCCCCTCACACTGCCAGGTCTTCACATGCTCCGTGTGCCGGGAGACGTTCCGCCGGAGGATGGAGCTGCGGGTGCACATGGTGTCTCACACAGGGGAAATGCCCTACAAGGTCAGGCTAGTTGATCCCCAGGATCATGGGCCTGGTGGGGATGTGGACCCCTGAAGCCTGCCTCCTTACCCATGCAGTGACACTGCTGAGCAGTCCTCTGGGCATTAGTCCCTCTTGGGAGGCAACCTTTAGCAGATCAGTCAGGGACTGTCCTGCAGTCTGGCTCAGGCCCTCCTTTACTGTGGACCGACTGACTGATAGCAGGGCACCGATGCAGTAGGCTGCGCTGGGCTGACTGGTCTTGCTTTTTCAGTGTTCCTCCTGCTCCCAGCAGTTCATGCAGAAGAAGGACTTGCAGAGTCACATGATCAAGCTGCATGGAGCCCCTAAACCCCATGCAGTAAGTGCCAGCCAGGGCTAGGGACCTGTGGCTCCTGGGCAGCGCACCCTGCCCTCATCTGGCATTGGCCCCTCTGCCTGTCTCACCCACCTACAGTGCCCCACCTGTGCCAAGTGCTTCCTGTCCAGGACAGAGCTGCAGCTGCATGAGGCTTTTAAGCATCGTGGAGAAAAGCTGTTTGTCTGTGAGGAGTGTGGGCACCGGGCCTCAAGCCGCAATGGGCTGCAGATGCATATCAAGGCCAAGCACAGGTATAAGCCCTCCCGCCTTTCAAAGCGACTCTGCTGTACACTGGGCCACAAAGCAGCATCTGCACATATGGGGACGAGCGTGTTCTTCCGGAGTCTAGTGCCTGCAGCCCTTCTGGGGTGGGGGTGAGAGGCAGGCAGGTTTGTGATGCTAGCTGGGCAGGCTTAGGCCGAGGCACATCTCTATCCCTAGGTTCCTGACTCTCTTCACCAATAGATTTCTCCTTTGCTTCTGGGAATGCTTGTGCTGTCCTTTGCCTGGAACCACCCAAGCCCTACAGTTTAGCCTGTTGTAGCTCTAATAGATGACAGAAAGGGGATGGCTTTCCCCAGTGATGGCCTCTGCCTTGTGTCCCCATCTGAACAGGAATGAAAGGCCTTATGTCTGCGAGTTCTGCAGCCATGCTTTTACCCAGAAGGCCAATCTCAACATGCATCTCCGCACACACACAGGCGAGAAGCCTTTCCAGTGCCACCTCTGTGGCAAGACCTTCCGCACCCAAGGTGAGGCAGGCTCGTCCCCTCTTTCCTCAAGGACTCAGGCCAGCAACTGAGCCCTACCTTGTTCCCCACAGCCAGTCTGGACAAGCACAACCGCACCCACACGGGTGAGAGGCCTTTCAGTTGTGAATTCTGTGAGCAGCGCTTCACTGAGAAGGGCCCCCTTCTGAGGCATGTGGCCAGTCGGCACCAGGAGGGCAGGCCTCACTTCTGCCAGATTTGTGGCAAGACCTTCAAAGGTGAGTGGGCAAGCTGTGGAGGGCAGAGGGTCTGCCTGAGTTGGGGGATCAACAGTGGCTTCCGGTGCTCCTTAGAACCTTCCAGCCAGCAGAGTTCTGTCTTCTATGTGCTGAGAGAGAGGAGAGTGAACCACTGTGACTGTGCTGGTGGGGGCAGGGCACCCTGGACCCAGGCAATGGTGGCTTCAGTGTGGTGCTGCAGAGCCTGGAGTGGGGGAGACCCTGCCAAGGGCCGCCTCCTGTGCCTTAGGCCCTGGGACGCCTTGTCTTCCATCTCCGTCCTGTCCCTGCCTTGTTTCCTGCTCCTAATGCCTGTGGCCCTGTTCCCCCTGCAGCTGTGGAACAGTTACGAGTGCACGTCAGACGACACAAGGGCGTGAGGAAGTTCGAGTGCACCGAATGTGGCTACAAGTTCACCCGACAGGTAGGCCAGAGCCTGGGTCTGCCGCTCCCCTCTTCCGGCCTGCCCCAGCTCTGAGCGTCTCTCCCCCAGGCTCACCTGCGGAGGCACATGGAGATCCACGACAGAGTGGAGAACTACAATCCCCGGCAGCGCAAGCTCCGCAACCTGGTCATTGAGGATGAGAAGGTGGTGGTGGTAGCACTCCAGCCTCCGGCAGACCTGGAGATGGGCTCTGCAGAGGTCATCGTGGAGTCCCTGACCCAGGGTGGCCTCGCCTCCCAGCTCCCTAGCCAGAGACTGTGTGCCGAGGAGAGCTTTGCCAGCCCCGGGGTCCTGGAGCCTTCACTCATCATCACAGCTGCTGTTCCTGAGGACTGTGACACATAGACCCCCACCCTGTTAGCCCATCTACCAATAAACATGTGACTTTGGATTCCCTTGTGTGTGCGGGGGTCTGTTACTTGATGTTCTGCGAGTACTGTGGGCCCGGACTAAGTTCAAGGGCTTTCTCCTATCTCCTCAAGGTACCCATCAGAGTCCCTGACCAGAGTGCAGCGGCTTCCCCAGGTGGAAACCTCTGCTAAATCTTTCTCAGCAAGGCAGTGCTGACACATGCCTTTAATTCCAGCACTCAGGAGACAGGCAGATCTCTGAGTTCAAGGCCAGCCTTGTCTTCACAGCGAGTTCCAGGACAGGCTCCAAAGCTACACAGAGAAACCCTGTCTCAAAAAATGAAAACAAAAGAGCTTTCTCATGCCTGCAGTGGCCCTTTAGCACAGCTCAGGGGCCTGGTTTCCTGGAAGCTGCTGGGGCTTCCTCATCCTGGTAGCTGAGCTCTACATATGCCCCAGTCAGAAGTACAAGACCTTTCTATGACCTAGCTGGGAAGTGATCTGATGTCATCTTTGCCACATTGCTGATTGACACTGTCACCAACTAGTACATCCTGGTTAGAGGAGGCATCGACCTTGATCAAATATCAACACACTGAAACATCCCACCACCCAGGTTGGGTCAGTGATGGCCATGGCCTAGAAGCTGGAGCTGGCCTTTGCCCAATCCCCTTGCTCCATGAGAGGCCAAACTCCTGCCCTTACACAAGCTAATTCCCCTGGTGCTGGGAGGCTAGGAAAAGAGGCTTCACTTAGAACTAACCAACTCCCTCTCCTGGCCATTAGCAGCTGGAGAGAAGCAGTGTGCACAGTTGTTTACATCCCAGGTTGGCCAATACAGGCCATAACATAAGCAACTTCAAATCCATTCTGAAGATATTAAAGGCCACAGGGTTGGGGGTATGGCTTAGTGGTACTTAGCATGGGTGAGATCTTCAGTCCATCCCAGATCCTTCTTTCCCAGCACAGGCACTGCCCTTCTCTGGGTTTGGATAGGCTCTGAGGGAGAACAGTGATCCAGATACAAGGCTCGGGGTCTCACAGGCTGTTTGGAAACCCTCTTGAGCAGCAAGCTGGCCGTTCTTACCCTTCCTAATGCTGCCACCTTTTCATCAGTTCCTCATGCTGTGGTGACCCTTAACCACAGATTTTTGCTACTTCTATTTGTAGTTTTGCTACTGTTACAAACTGTAATTTAAATATCTTTGTGATGGCCTTTGGGATCACCCCTCACAGGCTGAGAAGCACTGTTCTAACAGCATCGCCCAGAGTCCATCTTGCTGTGAATGGGAAGCTATCTTTGCACTATATCGTGTGTATTTCACCTGAGCTGAGAAGACCTGAAAGACTCTATGATGCTGGACTCTGAAACCCCACCTCTATCTGTTGACCAGCATTCACTCTGCTGTCCAGATCTGCCTCCCACCACCAGCCTGGCCTCTGCACATATTCCCAGAAGACAGTGTGGCACACACCTTTAATCCCAACACTTGGGAGGCAGAGGCAGGTGGATGTCTGAGTTTGAGGCAAGCCTGGTCTACAGAGCAAGTTTCAGAACACCCAGAGATACATAGAGTGCCTCTGTCTAGGAAAAAAAAAAAAAAATGATGAAGCCATTGACACCCAGAATATAGGAAACATTTTATTTCAAAAAGTAGGGGAACATCCTAAAACCTTAGAATGCTAGACATAGAAGCCTATACAGAAGACAAAAAAATAAATATACAAATTTGCCCTAGTCACTGGTGTGACTGAATGCTGGTCACCTAAAGGAAGGTAACCTTCATTACATAAGTCTTTTAAGTCATAAATATAAAGAAATTTCTTATAGAATAGCATCAAATACCAGGCACAGAAGTTTTCATAACTTAATTTTATCCTTACATATAAAAGCTTTATACAGGTGACAGGGACAAGTCTATACCCAGGTAGCCCAGCTTTAGTCCCTCTTAGTGTAGAGATAGATATGTGTCAAGTGATAGGGAACAGCCCAGAGCCCATGGCAAAGGTGAGGGTCTGTCCTGGAGTCCCCATGGGACCACAGTGAGTGCCCACTCCACACTATCCTCAGTCTTAGAAACCCAAACGGGTCACGATAGGTTGCTCTGGGCCGCTCTGGAGCACAGGTGGGTAGAGGGATCCTGTGCAAGCATGCACTATAATATAGTAGCCACTTCAGGTCACAGGAGAGTGCAGCGATACAGCTCTTCCTCTGGGAAGCCTCCTAGCCTGTCCCCAAGAGAACCTGACAGTGGTGGCCATTCTACAAGTGAACCAAACAGCACAATTTCCCCAGCACTGAGCTTAGTTCCTGAAGCATACAGGACCCCACCATACCATGTCAAGGCACCCCAGGGTTCCAACACCTCTGGGTGGCAGCTCTTTAAGGCCAGGTGGTAGAGAAGCACTAGAGGTCCAGGCTGATAGCACCAGGAAACAACCACAGCTGCACATCCACAGCATACCCATACTCACTCAGTCTTCCCCAGCAGAGCATTTCAGAAACAGACTTTAAACAGAAGAGGACAACCTCTGCAGTGCATGGCACCAAACAGGAAGCAAGTAGGTACCGTGGAAATTAAGGCAGCCTCCATTGCCAGCTGGCCAGGAAGAGAGCTATGGTATGTGATGGGGCAAACTGTGTTCACCAAAGCACCCTGAACCTTGACTTTGTCTCTGAGAAACTGTCCCAGAAAGGGGCGTGATGACAAACTCCAGCAGAGAGGCCACTGCCCAGCCCCAAACCCATGAAACCACTCAAAGTCAGGAAGAAACCCAGGGTGGTCCCCTGAGCTGTGTGGCTCAGGTGTCTCGGTCGGTCCTCATGCACCTGGGCCTGAGCTCTCAGGAATCCTCAGTTTTCCACATAATGGCAGGAAAGTTCATCTTAGTGTTAGAGCCAGTTCTCTCTACTTCGAGTTCAAACTGCAAGCATTTCAAACCTAGAATCAAGCACTGAGGCCGCCCTCCTTGGCTTCCTTTACAAGTAGGAGTGTTTACTCCCAGGCCCAGCACCTGTCTGTCACTCAACCTCGTGTCAGCAAGATTCCTGAGGAGACACAGCAATCCAGCTTTGTGACCTTTGATCATCTATTTCCTCTAGCCTTGCAAGCCTCTGCAGGCTTCGGACAGAGCCCCAGGGAGGGCCTCCTGGCCAAGTGAGAGCATGTACTATGGAAACAGACCCTTTCAAGCTCACTGTGGCTTAATCCCCAGCTCAGTCAGTACTCAACTCCTGAAAGCCTACCCTGCATAGCGAGACTCCAAGAGATGCACAAAGCTAGATGAGCTGACACCCACTAGACCTGCAACAATGGCTACAGGGATCTTTGGTACTAGATGTGGAGTTCAGCTCTGTCATAGCCTTTGTCTTCCTGGGTCCCCAGTGTTCCAGGCCAGGCCACTTTTTATCACAGGGACCCTTGCCCTCTGCTCTGGGATGAAGCAGGCCCAGGAGGTAGCAGCAAGAAGAGGCACACTGCACAGTGAATTGGATGCTATAAGCTGGAGGTAACTTCTGGAAGGCAGAGATACATGATGGTGAAAAAGCCATTGGTTCTTGACCATGCGCAGGTCACCACCAGCTTTGTCCCTAGAAGCTGTGACATAGGCCCTGAATGTGCAGAACCCTTCACGTGATGCATCTAGGGGCTCACTCAGCACCCATGAGACACTGCTCTGCTTGGTGACTCATTCTGTGCAAAAAGGAGAGAGGCCACTCCTCTGCAAGTGCCAGGCCCCTTGCACCAAGGCCCTCCCTTGGGCCGGGCCTGTGCTAGTGTAGCTCTTCAGGGTTCTGGGGCAGCCTGTGCCGGCCAGCATCCATGTCATTGCTGCCACTGTTCAGCTCAAAGCCACGGCCCCCTGCTGGTGTCTGCGGCATGAACTGGCGGAAGATGCTGACGCTGCCGTGCCAGAAGGTGGGCTCTGGAAGCCGCCCCACCACACTCCATGCCCTGGCCTCTGGGTCATATGCCTCCACCACGTCCGAGAGTTCAAACGTGTTGTCATATCCCCCAGAGACATAGAGCTTGCCTCCTAGGACGGCCAGGCTGCCCCCGACGTGTACCTGTAAGTCAAGGCCAAAAAGTGAGAGGCAGGCAAATGTGGTAGGGCACACTTCCCTCCCTGATTGTTCTAGTAACTTCCAGGGTGAACAGTCCAGGACATCATAACCACAACACTGAGAACCATCTTCAGCCTTCCTGTTCCCCAACCAGAAAAATGGGGTTTCCTATGTATGTGGTCAGCAAGGTCTCTGGGAGTGGGCCACACCCAGCATCCCCAAATCAGCCTGTTAGGGCAGGCTCATCCATCTTACAGACAGGAGAAAAGGTGTCAGTGACAGCTGTGAACTGAAGCTGGTCAGATGCTACAAAGCCTTCCAAGAGTCACCTCACACCTCAGCAAGCACAGTTAGGAGACCCTGACTAGGCAATGAGGATGCCCCTGTTTGTGACACATAGCACTTATCAATTCCTCAGGAAGTAGCTGGAGTAGGTAGTTCCCAGGCACCTGTCTGAGCCAATTCCCTTTAACCACTGTGGTTGCTGGGTTCACACAACTGGGGCTTCTGCACTCACTGTCTCTCTGTTGAAAACCTCTGACTCCTCACCTGGTGATCACTGGTCTGGCCTTGAGAACCCATTTACATCTGGCAGGGGCAAGATTCAAATGTAATGAGCTTCCATTAACCGAGAGAGCATCTGGAGAGGGCTACACCCCCCACCCACCATGACTGCTTCCCAAACACTCTGTCTTAATGACTGTTCAATTGCAAAAGCAGGACCAGCTGGGACTTTCAAAGGCTGGCACGCCTGCAGATTTACCTGATTCATAGATGGGATCTTGTCCCATTCATTCTTTGTCGGGTTGTATACATCCACCTCAGCAGAGTCGTCCCTAAAGAAGGAATGGAGGAAAGGAAAGACAGCCAGTCAGACAGGAAGCAGCAGCACCCTGAGTGTGAAGGGCTAGAAAGTCCTCAAAGTTGCTTAGGGTTCTGGGAATCTTTCTCTCTCTCTCTCTATTTTTTTCAGATAAGGTTTTGAACCCACTGAGTTATCCCTACATTCTTTGCCTTCTTTCCAGCAAAAACCAGAGAGCCATAGCTGGAAGGGGCCAGGCTGGACAGGGCTCCCTATCTCCTCTTTTCAAGGCTGTTACCTCTAGCCAGAGTCAACATCTTTGTCTTTTCCAGAAACCAACTTTGAGCCTTCAAAGCAGGAGGCCCAGGACAGCAACAAGGCCTTTTATTGGTCACTGATCTCCAGGCATCTAGGTGGGGCTGAAGTGGCTTCCTGTGTGGGTGGCACATAAGCAAACCACGTGCAGGGCCAAACTCCTCCCCCTTCCACTTAGAAGGCCAGCAATCAAAACTGTCCAGAAGGAAAGCCAGCAGGTGACAGGATCCTGCCCTAGGACCTTAGGACAGGGAGGGTATTCTCAGAGGTGCTGGGCCAGCAGCCACCAGAGGGGCTGAAGCAAAGACCTGGCACTCTTCAAAGTTGTATTTATAGCCAGCCCCTCCCCCCTGCTTGAAGACACCGCAGGAGGTGGGGAGAACTAGGGAGGGCCTGGGCAGTTTTATAACAGGACCCAGGCTCAGGAAGGTTCCAGGGCTTTCTCAAAGCAGATCTTCAGGTCCTGGCATTTAAAGACACCAGGTCCCTCGGCCACTTAGATGACAATACACTTGTTTTTCCTTTAGACTCCTCAGAGCTCACCCTGAAGAGCAGCAACCTCCTATTTGGGAGGCAGAGCAGGCAAAGGTCAGTACTGTTCAGCCAGAGAAAATGCAGGCCCAGGGCACACACCTTTGGACTCTCAGACTGAAGTCCAGAACCAAAGGGAGGCAGAGAGGACCGTCACCATCCATCCATCCCTCCCAACCAGGAGCAGGAGTGTGGGTGTGTGGGGGGAGCAGTGACCGTGCAGGCATGCACACAGGCATGCACATACACATACAGTACACAGGGAATCCAATTCCCCTCCCAAATGTTCAGTAGCCAGAAAGTCAGGGCACATTTGGCTGTGATCAGACACATCATCAAAGCCAGTGGATGGGGCTAGGGTAGAGCTGAGGCATCTAGCAATCATTCAGATATGTGCATGCTACAAATGTGGCTGGTGGGTGCATGGTAACCCACTGGCTGTTTAGCTAGGTCCTGCCACTATCCTTGAGGCAGCTTGATTAGGAAAACTTAGAAGCACAAAGAAATGGTCTAAGGGGTAGGGACAAGCCCCAGCCTCTGAACCCAGTCTGGGTCCCATTTACTCATCTATGAAATGGGAAGCACAGGGAAGCACAGAGCTAAAAACAGTACACCCAGGGGCTCACCTGACAAAGTACATGAGTCCATTCAGAGTCACAGTCTTGGGAGCAAAGGACCAAGGTGGCAGCTGGCCACAATCCACCAGTGACCACAGGTCAGTGTCCGGGTCATAGCATTGTATCACCATGGTCTCCTTGCCTGCTAGGGAACCAATGGCATAGAGCCGGCCTCGGCAAGCGGTGGTAGAGCAGTTGTCCATGGGGTAGGTCATGGGCTGCAGAGCCTCCCAGGAGTCGGTGGCATGGTCATAGCGTTCTGTGCTGTCTGCTGCCACCACATACAGCAGCCCGTCCAGTACAGAAGAGCTGTGGTACTCTCTGGCCTTGAGCATGGGTGCCACCTCTGTCCACTCGTTCACACTTGAGTTGTATCTCCACACACAGTCATAGAGCCGGGAGCCATCAGACCCACCTGTCAGGGCACACACAGGGCAGATGAGTCACCCACCTGTGCCTTTGTGGACTACTGGGTAGCCTCTCCCTGCAGAGGAATTAGCTCCACCCCCTTCACATCTGTCCTCTTCTGGCCTCGCTACGCTGTCGCTGTCACTGAGGCAGTACACAGGCCCACAACTGCTGTCACATCAAGGCCAACAGTCCTTGACTGGGGATACAGCTAAGCTGGTGGAAATTTTACTGTAGCAGGCATGAACCCTGGGTTTGATCTCCAGAGAGCAACACACCTGCAATCCCTGCGCTCAGGAGTTCCAGTCGCTCTGGGTTACAAGAAACCTCATCTTAAGAAACAAAAGGAGGGTAGAGAGCCCTGGCTGCTCTTTCAGAGGACCTGGGTTCAATTCCCCAAATCCATGTGGCAGCTCATAACCATCCATGACTCCAGTCCTAGGGGATCTGATGCCTTCTGTACGTACCAGAAATGGACACAGTGCTGACTATACATGTAGGCAAAACACTCAGACACCAAAAAAGTAAAATAAAGCCAGGTGGTGCTGCACACCTTTAATTCAAGCACCCAGGAAACTAAGGCAGGGGGATCTGAGGTCAAGGCCAGCCTGGTCCAGTTCGATAGGGATACACAGGGAAACCCTGTCTCAAAAAGACAAAAATAGGGCTGGAGAGATGGCTCAGCGGTTAAGAGCACCATCTGCTCTTCCAGAGGACCTGGGTTCGATTCCCAGCACCCACATGGCAGCTAACAACTGTCTGTAGTTCCAGTTCCAGGCAAACACCAAGGCAAATAAATAAATAAAGTTAAAAAAAAAAAAACACAAAAATAAAATAAAAAAAACAAAATACTCTCCCACATATAGCCTTAGGTTTTCCCCATCCAACACCATCATACTTAATTAACTCAGGCTATCCAGTCTCAGGTCTGGGCAGCCCTTCTGGGTAGACACTCACCATGGGAATTGGGCACCACATTCTAGACTTCCTGAACACTTTCAAACCAAGACAGTTCCAGAACAAGATGTAAAGAAATGTACACTGTCACTCAAGAGACCTAACACGGGAAGCCACACTGCCAGGGGTTCGTTTTTAACTTTAGTGGAAGGCACAGGACATGTTTCACTGAAACACTTATAAGCTGTCAAGCTACACAGTGTGATGGTACTGATTTTTTTGCGTGTCAACAAAAGTTTAAAAAAAAAGAATAGTAATAGTGTAAAACACATCTAAGACCACGAAATGCTGATGATATCAGGAGACTCCAGGAATCCCGGGGACTATGCCCCTTGGCTTTCCAGGCTGGTGCCTTGAAACAGGGCAGAGACATTCTAGCTGTCTCTCAGCCCGGAGTTTTTTTTTTTTTTTTTTTTTTTTTTTTTTTTTTTTTAAAAACTTTATTTATTTATTTGTCTTGGTGTTTGCCTGGAACTGGAACTACAGACAGTTGTTAGCTGCCATGTGGGTGCTGGGAATCGAACCCTGGTCCTCTGGAAGAGCAGACGGTGCTCTTAACCACTGAGCCATTTCTCCAGCCCCCAGCCCGGAGTTTTTGAGGGAAAGGAGTCTGAGGCACCTTTTAAAGGGATGTTATGAAGCAGCTTCCTGACCCTTCTGGAAAATCCCCTACCAGCAGCTGAAGGGAACGGTGGAGTCAAATCTGATTTCAGCTGTGATAGTTACTCAAGGGCGGTCTGGCCAGTTTAGGGGAAGGCGTTCTCTGCTCACAATTACCAGCCAGACTTCATAGGAGATGGGGGCAGGGTGGTGAGGGCAAAGCCCTAAACAACACAGGGTCAACGTCAGGGTGTTAAAGAGGGCTAGATTCTGATGGTCTGGCAGGGGCCAGTCAGGGAGGCTGAAGCCTCTGCTCAGAGACCGACAGGCACGCCATAGGAAGAGCAGAATGGGCTTTATGTGGATGGAATGTGGAAGCCAGCCCCTGCGACAGCTCAGCCTCATGCCTGCCAGCTTGACAATGATAAGGGACAGAGGCCCCAGGGGTCCTTCCCTTATATAGCAGTTCCAGAGGCCATCTCAGTTGGCCAGAAGAAGGAGGTAGCCTCCCTTCAGTTTGATCCGGGATTCATCCTTAGTTAAAAACGTGGGAGAAGCCCTTAGCTGGGGCAGGCTGGGGCCCGCCTACAGTGACTCGGCAGTGTTTTGGGGTTTCAGCCAAGCAACTGCAAGAAAATCTCTTAACATGTGACCATGTTTACTGTCATAGACTAACGCAGCCTAAATACCATGTGATTCGAAGTGCACCGCCTAGGTGCAGGCTCTAAGAAACCTTGTCACTGGTGACAAAGCCAATGAGTCAGGAGGCCCCTGTGGCTTAGCGGGGGGGGGGGGGGGGAGAAATGTCTCTCTCCGCTTTGGAGAGGGAGAGATGCCTCACCAGGCGCCAGCCCGCAGCTTGTCCCCGCATTCCTTGGGGATTAAAAGAAAGCACCCATTGTGCCAGGTCAATGCCTGGTCTCTTCCAAGCCAAAAGGGGGAGGAACCTCCGGGGCAAGAAGTTGGCTGAGCAAGGCAGGCTGTACCACGTAGGGCACAGAGACCCACAAAGCAGCTAAGTCTCTGGTCCCACAGCGGGCTCTTCTAGCTTGAAAGCAAATGGAAAAACTAACGCAGTCCCTGCCAAGGGCTTGGTTGGGTCGTAGGACTCTAGGTCCTGGGTGTCTACTTTGGAAAGCTCCCAGCGCACTCACCCGTCACGTAAATGTCGTTGCCCAGCGCCACGATACTGTAGCCCCCGCCTAAGTGGTCGGGGAACTCGGCCAGGTAGCGCCACTGGCCCGTCTGCGGATTGTAACAGTCGACGGTGACTAACTCGTCGCAATCCTGGTCGCAACCTCCCACCAGTACCAAGATCTCCGCTAGGCCGGTGGACGGGCGCGGACGCATACGGGGACAGGGCCCGCGGTCGTGCCGGTCGTAGCGTGCCGCCTGGAAGTCGCGGGCCTCGCGCAGCAGGCGCAGGCAAGGAGGGCAGCGTGCCACTAAGGGCTCGGCTTCCACGTATGCCAGCAGGTAGAAGCGGCGCACGAAGGGAAGGCGCACGGCTTCCAGCAGCTGTGGCCAGTGCGCCGCACGGCGCGGCGGGTCCGCGCGGACCCAGCGCAGCGCCAGCTGGTAGGCCGCCTCCTCCTTGGGCACGCACAGCCCGTCGTCGCGCAGGTAGCGCAACAGACGGGCCAACGGCAGCCTCTCCAGCTGCTCGGCGCCTAGCTCGCCCACGTGGCGCAGGATGAAGCGCTGCGCCGCGCTAGCCAGCCCGGAGCAGCTGAAGGCCTCGGCAAAGTCCTGCATGTCCAGGCAGTTGGCCAGGTCCAGTTGCTGCTGCAGGAAGGCGCCGCACGCCTCCTTCACGGCTGGGAACTGCAGCAGGTCCGCGGCGCGCAGTAGCGGCTCGGCGTTGTCGCCGCTCACGGCCACTCTGCCGGTGTAGCTGAAGTCCAGGAGCAGCTGCAGCATGTCGGGCGGCACTCCGTGCAGGCGCACGCGCTCGGCGCGGCTCTCGCGCAGCTGGCCCGCGAACATGGCGCGGAAGTAGGGACTAGCGGCCGCTAACACAGCGCGGTGCGCAGGGAAGTCGCGGCCGCCCGCCGCCTCTAGGGTCACGTCCAGGAACTTGCGTTCGGCGCGCAGCTGGCTCAAGCCGCGCAGCAGACTAAGGGCGTGCGCGGGATCGGAAAAGGGCAGCACAGCCAAGGGCGCCGGCCGCTCCATGACGAGGGACAGCGGGCACAGGGACGCCCTGGCGCGCCGGGCACCGCCTCTATAAATACGCAGGCCAGCCGTGGCCTCCGTGGGCGGGGTCTCTAGGGGTGGAGCACCATAGACCACGCCCGCTTAACCCTTTTGTCCCCAGTGCTGCAGGCTGAATCACCTCTGCCAACTCCCGCTGCCTTCCGGGACTTCCAACTGCCTCTCTGACGCTCAGCTGGGAACGGGTGACAAGTGCGGGCTCCTAGATGTGCTAACCATACTCCATCCCAGTGGTTTGCAGAGCGAGGCCGGGAGAGTCGGGTTTGGCCCCTTAATCCGCAGTCATTCCTTTGATTCCAGATTCTCTATTGCGCCCCTAGGAACCTCAGGGCATCTGGGTGCGCTGACCCTGTTTTAGTTTCATTGGCTCCAGGGGTAGCTACGTAACCCCGTCAGATTTCGAAAGTAGTCTTTACACAATTCAACACCAGAGCACAAACAAGTCTAAGTTTTTTTCTTTCTTTCTTTCTTTTTTGCGGGGGAGGAGGAGTTGCGTTTAAGAGAAACCGGGCCAGATCCCAAGAAGGCGCTCCACTGTGTTCATGCCTGAATTCAAAACGCATCAGCAGTCAAGTTTGTCAGCACACAAGTAGTAGTTTTACTTTGCAGTCAGACTCCTTCAGGCAACTTACAAAGGGTAGGGACAGGTCTGCTGGGGAGCGATGCTCCCAGCCCTTCATGGGGCCCAATGGCTCACAGTCTGTCAGGGCCGTGCCTTAAAAAGCTGGAAATGAGGCTGGAGAGATGGCTCAAAGATTAAGAGTCCCACCAACCACATGGTGGCTCACAACCATCTATAATGACATCTGGTGTCCTCTTCTGTATACTGTATACATAAGGAATAAATCTTTAAAAAAAAAAAAACTGGAAATGGAGCCGTTTAGCAGTCACAGTTCTTTGAGTGATGATGCAATGGGGGTTTTATGGATGTAAGTAATCACAACTCTAGGAAGGGGAACCTACAATTTGAACACATATGTGAGTCTTGCTTTGCTTAGTTTCAGGGAAGTGTGGAGAAAGAAACACATCAGTGTTTGCTAATTAACTGCCCCCTACCACCTTCCTGAAAGCATCCCATCCTCAGGCCCTGCCCACTGTGCCTCGGGGACGCCAAGCACCCTGGAGCTAGTTCTTGTCATCCCGGGGCTGCTAGGTTGACTCAGCCTTGGCAGCAGACAATTTGTTTCATTCCATTTCTAAAACCTTTCAAGCTTTCTCTTCCAGGCAGAAACCTCACCTCTTTTTTTTTCTCTGAGAATGCATCTAGTCTGAATTTCAGGGCCAGCATGGTAAGCACAGATTCTAAGGACAAAAACATGCAGGTACCCTGGCAACTGCCTGTTGCCCATAGAAGGACTGTTCACACAGCTATTAAAGGCAGTGCAGCATTCCTGGGCCCAGGAGCCTGGCCAATAGCTTACACTCACAGGCCTTCTGATGGTCTGAGGAGCCAGGAAGTGGGAAGCTAGTAGAGGGAAGTACTACAATCCTTCCTTCCAGCATGAAGCCCGAGGAGGATTCAATCTACAGCTGAGCACAAAGTGTGGATTTTGTTTCTGTTGGAGATGAAACCCAGGGCCTCAGACACTCGAGGCAAGCACTATTATCACCTTAGGTCTATCCCACTCTGCTCCCCACTCTCCTAACATCAAAGAGTTAGCCTCATCATGCACCCTTGAAGAATGGTTATGTAGACATTGAGGTGGGAAGCTGTGCATGTGAGCAAGGTAGTTCTCACGAGTCAGACTGCACATAGTGGATTTCAATGATACAAATTGCCTAAAAAAAGAAGAGTCTTCTCTGCTCTCTTTCATAAAGTTTCTCAGGCTTGAAACCAGGCCCTGGCTTGCGCCTAATTTATTATATAGCTGTATCAGCAACTCTATATTCCAGTTTCATTTTGAACTTTTTCTTTTTTTAATATTTATTTTTATTTTAACTGAATTGGTGTTGTGCCTGCATGTATAACTGTGTAAGGGTGTCAGATCTTGGAATTACAGACAGTTGTTAGCTGCCATGTGGATGCTGGGAATTGAACTCAGGTCCTCCGGAAGAACAGTTAGTGCTGTTAACCACTGAGCCATCTCTCCAGCTCTTGAACTTTTTCATGTGTTGTGTGTGCGTGTGTGTGTGCGTGTGTGTGTGTGTTCATTCATGTGCCACAGGGCTTGTGTAGGTCAGAGGACATTAGCCTCGGGTGCTGACTCTTGACTTTGCCTTGCTTTTCTTTGAGCCAGGGTCTCATGATGTAACTTGACTGGCCTGGAACTCACAGAGATCCACCTGCTTCTGCCTCCTGAGTGCAGGGATTGAAGGTGTGTACCACCACTGCTGGCCTCCCACCTTGCTAATACAGGGTCACTGTTATTTTTCATCATAGGAACCAGGCGAGTTGGGCTCTAAACTTGCAGGCATTCTCCTGTTTCACCTCCCATCCCCCAGCAGGACTGCTGGGGTTACAGTGGCTGGCATTAATCAGCTTTTATGTGGCTTCTGAGAGTTTAACCTTAGGTCCTCATTCTTACATGAAAATCACTTTTACTTTTTTGTTCTGTTTTCAGGGATTTTTTAAAAAAATAATTATTTATTTTTTAAAAAAATGTGTGTTGGTGTGGGTCCCCTGAAGCTGGAGTTACAGATAGCTGTGAGTTGCCATGCGGGTGCTGGGAATTGAATCCAGTCCTCTGGAAGACCAGTCACTGCTCCTAACCACTCAACCACCTCTCTAGTCCTGTTTTTAGGGATTTTGAGACATTGTATTCCAGAGTAGTCTTCACTCACTATGCAGTCCAGGCTGGCCTAGAACTGATGATGTGCCTTAGCTTCCCCAGAGCTGGGACTGTAGACATTCCTTCCGAGAGAAAATACAGGCAGGCAAAGCAAGGCCTGGGTGGGGATTCAGCAGTCACTCAGCAGCATATGTGAGACCCTAGGTTTAGTTCCTGGCACTACACAAAAAATGCTGTGCTATCATCACCCTGCTTGTTCTTAAGATGAACAGTTTAGGGGCTGGAACGATGGCTCCAAAGGTAAGAGTGTGTTTTTGCAGAGGACCCACTGTATTAAGAACCCGGGAGGATCTGATGTCCTCTTCTGACTTCTTTTTTTTTTTTTTAAACTTTATTTATTTATTTGCCTTGGTGTTTGCCTGGAAATGGAACTACAGACAGTTGTTAGCTGCCATGTGGGTGCTGGGAATCGAACCCAGGTCCTCTGGAAGAGCAGACGGCGCTCTTAACCGCTGAGCCATCTCTCCAGCCCCTCTTCTGACTTCTGAGGGTATCAGGTAAACATGGTACATAGACATACATTCATGCAAGCAAAACAGTCATGCATACAAAAGAGTAAATCTAAACCTTTTAAAACAAACAAACAAGCAAAAAATCAAGCTCATTATGACACCCTCAACTTAACAAGCAGGCATTTGACACCATCCAAAAGTCAGTGTAGGAATGTGGGGAGAATAGAAAGGCCCAGATTTAGACCTATCAGCTGTGTATGGAATTTTGAATGGCTTACCAACCCAGGCACACTAGCTAGTTCCTCCTCCTTTCTGGGCGTCTCAAAGGCTCAACATGGTGATATGAGACATTCACTCTGTGCAGTGTAACAACGATATCACACAGTGAGACTGAATCTGAGGAAATGCTGGGTTCTACTAAGGTAACTTAGGCTCCTAGGTTATCCAGCACTAGGTGTGGTGCAGGCTCCTGTTTGGAAAGGAAGATGGTAAGCTGTCAGATAAACAGAAGTTTAGTCATTTTAAAAATCATGAAAATTCTACTTTACCTAGAATAAAATAAAATAATAAAATAAAAGATACAGGGCTGGCTATATATAGTTCACTGGGTAAATGGCTGTTTAGTAATCCCTAGTATGGGAGGGTGGGTAGAAAAACAGTCTATCTAAGCTGGCAGGGTTGGTTTGTTTGTTTTTGTTTTGAGACAGGGTCTATGTATCCTTGGCTGCCTGGAACTTGCTATGTGGACCAGGCTAGCCTTGCCTGCCTCTGCCTCTGAAATGCTTAGATTGAAGACATGTGTCACTATGACTGGCCCAAGTAACTTGATTGTGATAATGTAATGTATGGTATGTGATTTGGCCAGTGGCACTATTTAAATAAAATCAAAACAAAATGCACAATCAACCAACCAAAAACTGGGCCTGTGAGGAAGTTCATTGTAACGATAGTTGTTGCCAAGCCTGACAAACCAGGTTTAATCCTTGGGACGCATACTGGGAAAGGAGAGAACCAACTCCTGTTTCTACCCCTACCTAGCATGACACTCAAGTCCATACAAGGAATTAAATAATATTAATAATAAAAACTATTTGTGAAGGCTGGGATGGCACAGCTCTATAATTCTGGCATTTGGGAGTCTAAAACAAAGACATTTTGAGTTTGAAGCCAGGTTGGGCTACACAGCACCCACCATCACCACCATCCGCCCCAATCACTCATTCCCATGCTCCAAACTCTCAGCTCAGGGCAGCCTGTTTGCCTGGCAGTCCCTGGTTAAAAGGAAGGTAAACCGCTCCATTTCAGTGTTTGAATTCTAATTTTAGAAGTAACCTGGGCCTTTGTGAAAACTATTATCTTTGTCTTTTGTCTCAATTTTTTTTCTTCTTTTGATAAAGGGTCTCAGCCTGGAGGTAGGGGTGGCACACATCTGTAATCCAAGCACTTGGGAGGCACAGGCAGGGGCAGGCAAATCTCTGTGAGTTAAAGGCCAGCCTGTTCTACAGAGTGAGTTCCAGGACAACCAGAACTACACAGAGAAATTCTGTCTTAAAAGACAACAGCAACAACAAAACAAAGAAAGAAAGAAAGAAAGAAAGATAGGTCTCTCACTATTTGGTCCTGCCTGGCCTATGTAGACCAGGCTGACTTCAAACTCACAGAGATCCACCTGCCTCTGCCTTCAGAGTGCACCAGCTTTTTTTTTTTTTAAAGGGCTAGAGAGATTGCTAAGTGGTTAAGAGCTCTGGTCCTCTTTCAGAGCCCAGGTTTGAACACCAGCACCCATGGCAGCTCACAACCTTTTATTATTCCAGTTTTAGGGACTCTGGCCTCCAGGAGCACCAAACATACATGTGGTGCAGACATAACACAGACACAATACATGTGAATTCGGCATAGAATAAAAAAATCTGGGGGGCTGGAGAGATGGCTCAGCGGTTGAGAGCACCGTCTGCTCTTCCAGAGGACCCGGGTTCGATTCCCAGCACCCACATGGCAGCTCACAACTGTCTGTAGTTCCAGTTCCAGGCAAACACCAAGGCAAATAAATAAATAAAGTTTAAAAAAAAAAAAAAAAAAAAAAAAAAAAAAAAAAAAAAAATCTGTTTTTGTGCATGAGCATATTGGTGTGAGTTTAAGGGAGCCAAGAGAAGATGCCAGAACTCCTGGAGCTGGAATTGCAGGTGTTGGGAGCCACCTTATGTGAGTGGAAACTAAACTCTGGCCCTTTGGAAAAGCAGCAACTGCTGAGTCTCCTCTCCAGCTTTGCTGTATCTTTGTTTTGAACCAGTATGAGCCTAACATAAGAAATTGACTTGATTTCTCTATGCTTGTGCACCAGCTGATGAGGCAGTTTGTGAAGTATTGATTTTAAATTATTCAGACATTCTCATCCTATAGGTACTACAAGCTGATAAAATTATGAATGAGGAATCCACTCTCTCTCTCCCTCTCCCCCCCCCTCTCTCTTCATGTCTCCTGAGGAAGGCAGGCAGGAGGATTCCTAAAAATATACTTTAGCTGGAGCAAGTGCAGAGCCATCAGAGAATCACTCTGGGCAGAACAAACCTCTGGTAAAATTTAAACCCACTCTCCAATGGCACAGTAAAAACAGAAAGCAGAGAGTGTTCTCCAAAGTTCCCCCAAGGGAAGGTATCAGAGCAGTGAGATTTAGGTACGTTAGGCTATATTTGGAAATGAAATTAAAATAACCACATCCTCAAATGACTGGGAAGCCCCAGTATTCCTAGTATTTGAACTTGTCATAGCCTGGGCTAGTGTTGGGTCTCTGCCCGCCTCTTTCAACAATCCACCTTAACGATTATCTGAGAATTAGCATTCAGCGAGCAGACATACCTTTCTCCTTAGTAGAAAACAAAGAATGGTGATTCCAGGATCTGGACACCATGACTAACATCGTTACTGAAGGAGCTTGAGGTCCTTTCTACTGTGGGAGCCAAGAGTAGAGTAGGACAGTACACCTGAGCACCAGTAGGCATGGCAAGAAGTGGACCACTTCCCAGACAGAATGAGCCTTTACCACAGTGGGCAATTTGGGTCAGGACACTTACAATAAATTTAGGGAATGGACATATTGCTCAGAGGTTGAGGCCTTATTGGACTGGCAGAGGACTGGGTTCCCAGCAACCACACCCTCTCCTGACCTCCAAAGGTACTACACATGTCCATACAGGCAAAAAACACCTATAAAAGTAAATTTTAAAAGATTTAAAATATTTTAAGTAGAATATTTTTTTTCTTTATTTATTTGCCTTGGTGTTTGCCTGGAACTGGAACTACAGACAGTTGTTACCTGCCATGTGGATGCTGAGAATCAAACCCAGGTCCTCTGGAAGAGCAGATGGTGCTCTTAACCGCTGAGCCATCTCTACAGCCCCCAGAATATTTTTTTTGTGGTAGGTTGAGACAAGGTTTCTCTGGAAAGCCCTGGCTGTCCTGAAACTCACACTAAACCAGGCTGGCCTTGAACTCAGAAATACACCTGCTTTGCCTCCTGAGTGCTGGGATCAAAGGATTGTACCACCATCACCGAAAATATTTTCAACATATATGTACCTGTGTGTGGTAAGTACACTTGAGTGCAAAATGCCAGCGAAGGCCAGAGCCTTTGGACTTTTCCAGAGGTGGAGGCACAATGGTTTTGAGGCACTTTGTGGTGATATATATATATTTTAATTTTATTTATTTATTATGTATTCAGTATACAGAAGAGGGTACCAGATGTCATCATAGATGGTTGTGAGCCACCATGTGGCTGCTGGGAATTGAACTCAGGACTTCTGGAAGAACAGTCAGTGCTCTTAACCTCTCAGCCCTGATATATTTTATATTTAATAAAATCAGCCTGGAATATCAGAGAGAGGAAACAGACACAGTCAATTCTCACCCAGACAACTTCTCAGGGTAAAACCTATCTTCAAGAGTCCTCTGCCTGGCTGGTTGTTCCTGAATGTCTGATTACCCCTGTCTGAAAGTCTTCTCAGTCTGGGTCCAACTCTGCATCATAATCCTAGAGTTAGAATTAAAAGTGTGAGCTACTACTGTTGTTTTCAGGCTTTGAACTCATAGAAATACAAGATCTGTCTTCTGAGTAATAGGATTAAAGGTGTAGGCCACACTGACCTGGTCATTTCTGTGCTCCCATTAAAGCCCTGAGTTACCACTCTCTGACCCTCAGGGCTGGACTGTGGGTGATTCTGTTCTCTAATATTCGACTGATTTTATTAAATATAAAATATGTCACCACAGCCCTTGACATGGGTGTTGGGAACATAAGGAAGCCCTCTGCAAGAACAGTATGACCACCTAACCACAGAGCTATCTCTTCAGACTCCTTCCTTTCAAAGGTTTTAGTCTTTTCTATGTGTGTGTGCCCACATGTATGTAGATACACATTGTTGTGGACATCAGATCAACTGGAGTTTGAACTGTGAGCTTCCTGATTCAGTCTTGGGAACAAAACTTGAGTCCTCTGTAACAGCAGTCCTCACTCCTGACCACTGAGCAATTCTTCCAGCCCCTAAATGCTGTGAAAAAATCTGAGTAGTTTTTTGGCATGAACATAAGACTTTACCTCACACATAGTAGGCAAGTACCCTGCCATGGGTCTATATCCTCAGCTAGAGAAACCAGTGTTTTGAGACAGCATTTCGCTCTGTAATTCAGGATGACCTGTAACCATACAAATTCTCCTGCCTCAGACTTCTGAGTGCTAATACTTGGGTGAGCCACCATGACCAACTGAGAATCATTTATCCACTTATTTTCAAGCAGTGCTGGGGACAAATCCAGAACTTTCTACATGCTAGTCTGTCACAACAGTTTATTTTTCTTTTTGGGGGAGGGGCTTAAGATAGTCTCAGTATGTGTGTTGTCCAAGCTGTCTCCATTCTCTCTTCTCAGCTTCCCTAACGCTGGGCTGGGATTGCAGCCATGAGCAACTATGTCTGGCCTCAACTAATTTTTTTTCTTTTTTTTTTTTAGTTTTTAAGATTTATTATGTGTATGGGTATTTTGCTGGCATGTCACTTGTGTACTATGTTCATGGAAGTAAAAAAAATATATATAAGATCTATTGGAACTGGAGTTACAAGTGGTTGTGCACTGCCCAGTGGGTGTCAAGAATTGAACCCAGGTTCTCTGTGAAAGTAACAAGTGCTCTTAACTACTAAGCCGTCTCTCCTGGTTTCCATTTTTCTTTTTTTTTTTTTTTTTTTTTAAACTTTATTTATTTATTTATTTGCCTTGGTGTTTGCCTGGAACTGGAACTACAGACAGTTGTTAGCTGCCATGTGGGTGCTGGGAATCGAACCCGGGTCCTCTGGAAGAGCAGACGGTGCTCTTAACCGCTGAGCCATCTCTCCAGCCCCCTGGTTTCCATTTTTCAATTTAAATTTTTTCCTAGGTTTTTCAAAACAAGGTTTTTTTTTTTAATGTTTATTTTTTATTTTATGTGAATTGGTGTTCTGTCTGCATGTCTGTGTAAGGGTGTCAGATCTTGGAATTACAGTTGTGAGCTGCCACATGCATGCTGGGAATCAAACTCAAGTCCTCCAGAACAACAGCCAGTGCACTTAACCACTGAGCCATCTCTCCAGCCCTCGAAACAGAGTTTCTGTGTGTAGCCCTGGCTATTCTGAACTCACTCTGTTGACCAGGCTGGCCTTGAACTGAGATCCACGATCCACCTGTTTCTGCCTCCTGAGTGCTGAGAGTAAAGGAATGTGCCACCATTGCCTAGCTCAGATTTTATTACTGGTTAGAGGCAACACAGCTCTAGTCTGCCAAACATTCATGGAGATCCACTTGCCTCTGCCAAATGAGTGCAGAGATTAAAAGTGTTTGCCATTTAGTTTTACTTTTACTTTATTATTTATGCTTTTCTTTGCAGACAGTGCCTGCCTCTGCCTCCCAACTGCTGGGAGAAAAGGCGTGCAGCACTAAGCCTCACTGTTGATTTCTACTTTAAAACATGTGCCCGTGTGTTTCTGAGTGTTGGTTTGTGCAAAGTACTGCCTATGGAGTCCTTAAGAGGATGTTGGATCCCCTAGAGCTAGAGCTACACTCAGTTGTGGGTACTGGGGACAGAGATCAGGTCCTCTAGAATCAGTGTCTGTCCTAACCAGAGTCATTTTTGTAGTTTCATTCATTTAGCCAGTTTCTTGATATGAGAATGACTTGATTTTTTTTTTTTAAATAACTTTCAGGAAGCCATTGGATTTTTAAAGACTTATTTATTTATACAGTATAAAGAAGAGGGCACCAGATCTCATAATAGATGGTTGTGAGCCACTGTGGTTGCTGGGAATTGAACTCAAGATCTCTGGAAGAATAGTCAGTGTTCTTAACTTCTGAGCTATCTCTCCAGCCCCATGACTTGATGTTTATTGTGAAATTTTTTACCACAGGTTATAAAGATCAGGTATAATCATTTTCTTTTTGAGTTTTATCTGTCTTGAGATAGGGTCTTGCGTCATCCAGACTGGCCTCAAACTTATTATGTAACCAAGACTGACCTTGTTATATTCCTCTTTCCTCTGTCTCCCACACTCTGGGATCACAGGTGTACATTACTATGCTAGTGTGTAGAGCTTCCTTTTTTAGGCTTATGTTTAGGAGCATTTTGTTAGCATGTATGTCTGTGGACTATGCCCTGAGGTCAGAAGGGATGTTAGGTTTCCAGAAACTGGTGTTATGGAGGATTGTGAAAGCCTATGTGGGTGTTGGGAATTGAACCCCAGTCTTCTGCAAGAACAAGAAATGCTCTTAACAGCTGTTAGTGAACCTCTAACTACCACAGATACCATATCCTAATGTAGGGCCTTGAACGTTATAGCTAGGCAAGTGCAATACTCTTACCTACAATCCTCGGTGTCCACCCCCAACCTTCTTAAGATAGGGTTTCCCTAAATTGTTCAGGTCAAACTTAGGATCTCTTTGTAACCTAGAGGGGGCTTTCACTTTCAGTCTTGCTTCAACCTTCTGAGTGCTGGAATTACAAATACCACACCTGACTCTTAGGTCCTTTTTTTAAACAGGAAAAAGTAAATCAGGTGGGTCTGACCATGGGCAAAACTAGTCAATCTCCAGACAGCTGCTCTGGACACAGATCATGTAACATCCTAACTCTGTATCTACTTGGATTTGACCACTCTGAAGGATGTTACTAGTGAGGTCTTACAGGAGAAGCCCACAGCCCCTGTTTTCATTGAAATAGTTTCATCTGTGTATTACTTCAATGTATCACCTCTGGGGAGCCCTCAACAGGGCTTCAATATTGCAGAAATCATAAAACAACAACAATAACAAACTACCTTTATTGAGTGAGTCACTTTGGCAGATATTTTATTAGGTTTAGGGAATTGAGGTTGGTTTCTGAGATCATCATCCTTTTTGTTGTTTTGGTAGGGTCTCATATTGCTCAGGCTAGCTTCCAGTTATGTAGTAGCCCCCCTCCCCTCCTTATTCACAAAGTCACAGCATGCAGCCCTGACTGGCCAGTAATTCACTGGTGTAGACCAGGCTTGCCTGCTCCTGCCTGTTGGGTATAATGGGCCACCACACCTGGCTAAACCTATTCAAGAGGATAGGTTTAATGTAATCACTGTTTACATAAAAATTAGCCTACCCACGGAAACAGCAACAATCACTGAAATCCAGAGCAATCTCCTCCTTCTCTTGTGTCAGGGTTTTCTCAGTGGAATTTAAAATCTTACCTCGCTCTTTTGACAGCTTTTAAAACTACCAAATACGTTACTGAATTATGCGTATTTTGTATATGTGTATTTTCCTCTAAACGATTATTAACGTTAAAGTAACACTAACAGCCTTAAGGTAATGTCACAAGGCACTCCACTAAGCTTTCCGGGCAAACCTTCCACACCCGCGGGAGAGTCTGGTCTGGTCTTCATGCTGTGCCCACTCACCCATCAATACGGCCCTCGGAGTCACGGTGGGCACCTCAGGAATTCACACCGTACCCGCTGCCTCTCGGATCCCAGGAGAAGGGTTAACTCCGGAGGCGAAGCCTTTCCCGTCGCCGCAGCCCTGAGGAAGGCGAGGAGGAAAACAAAAAGCGAGCTGAAGCCAGCGCGTGTGGCGGGGCGGCGCTGCGCTGGCCCGCAGTTGGGTTCCGTGGAAAGCCGCTCACACAAGTGACCCCTCCAGGCCTAAACAGCCAGCTAAACGCCCGCGGCCACGAAAACAAGTGCGCTCCGCCCCCGCCGACGTCAGCGACCCGCCCCCAGCAGCCCAGGCCGCCGGGACACCCCCGCCCCACAAAGGCCGAGCGAAGCCGAGGCCCCACGGGAGAAAGCGGAGCCCGGGCCACCGCCCTCCGAGACCCAGGCCGCTGCTCGACCCCGCCCCCGCGCAGCCCGCGGCTGCGCCCCTCCCCCACCCGCCGGGAGGTGGGAGTCCCGGCACCTCCCCCGCTCTCGAGGCCCTCTGAGTCCTGTCAGCGCCGCCTCCGCATTCGTGCGCTGCCGCACGGCCTCTTGGGAGTTGGAGTTCTGAGACAGCCCCTATCCGTTGTAGCGCCGCTCTGGGGACTACGACTCCCAGAGTGCCGCGCGCCGCTCGCGCCACACCCCCACATTGACGAAGTCCAGCCGCCTCGGACTACAGTTCCCGACGAGCCTCTGAGCGCTCCCGCCCTCCCTCCCGAGACACGAGCCGAACTGGGCGTCAGGTCGGGGAGCCGGTCGGGTTCCCGCTCGCTGTCTCCGCCGCCGCCGCCGCCCCCCACAGCGCCTCTCCCGCCTCTCCACAGCACCGTTCGCGGGAGCTGCATCCTCCACTCGGTTCTCCGTGGGGACTCCAGTCAGGGATCAGCGAGCCTGCGACGCGACACACCGACACCCCCTTCACCTCCTGCCCGGGCGGGCGACCCCTCCCCGGACCGGTCGGCCCTCTCCCTGCGCCGTGCCGGAGCCCCCGGCCCGGAGCGCCCTGTGGGCCCGCTCCCGCACTCCCGCACTCCGGCCTCGGCACTCGCACAGCCGCCGCCCCCCACCCGGAACATGGACTCCGACTCCTGCGCCGCCGCTTTCCACCCCGAGGTGAGTGCGAGCTTCGCCCCGCCGCCCCCTCCCTCCCCGGCCGAGCGGGACCCCGGGAAGCCGTCTCGAGCCCGGCGCCCCCCGCCCGGGCCCGCGCTTGTGCTTGCCCGCCGGTCTCCCGCGGGCGCCGCGCCCACCCCTCGGCCGCCCTGGCTCGGGCTCGCCGACTCTCCTCCCACCTCCCCGGTGCGGCCCGGAACGGCTGGGCGCGCGGGCTTGCCGCCCCCTCCCCTCCCTCCCTCCCTCCCTCCCCGGCAGGCCGCGCCCCGCCCCCACGGCGCCCGCCTCCCCTCCCTCCGGGGGTCCGCACTCGGGAGCCAGCCGGTCTCCCGCGCCCGCCCCTCCCCCCTTCCGGGGAGCGGCCCCCGCGCGGCGCCTCCGGGCCAGGGTCGGGGTGTGCGGGGTGTGCGGCGGGGGCGGGGCGCGGCGCCGCGGGGAGCGCAGGGGACGGTCCGCGGTGTCGTCGCAGCTTCGGGCGGGAGGGACCGGGGCCTGCGCGGCTCCCGGACACCCACCCCGGGTTCCGCGGGCGTCCCGCATCCCACGGGTGGGCCCGGCACCTTCCGGGGCCTGGGCGGGCGGGCAGGCGGGCGGCGCGCGCCATCTGCTCCGGGAGGGAGGGCGGGTCCCTGGCCACCGCGGCACCGCCCCGCACTCGCTCCGCGGCCCTGAACTCCCCCCTGCACACTCACACCCTGCGAGGTCCCCCGGGGCGAAATTAAAGTTCTGGAGTTTGGGAGCCGGTCGCGCGGCCTTCCTTGTGGCTGCCCGAGTGCCGGGAGCGCGCGGCCCCCAGTGTCGCCTGCGGGTCTGGCCCGAGGGGCGGGAGCGAGCGGCCTGCCGGAGCAAGTTGGGACCTTGTTTGAAAGTGCTGCGTGGCCCGCTCCTTTGCGGGAGGCTTTCGGAGGTCGGCCCGGTGTCCCCCTTGTAGCTGCCCGAGCGCCTGAGCACGGGTGGGGGTGGTGACAAGTTGCGGGAGCAAACCGCAGGGAATGTTCCCGTAGCCTTCGACGCTCTGCCTTCTCGGGAGAAAAGTCCCTTTTTGTGGTGGGTTCTTTGCGGCCGTTTAGAATGCCCCCTCCCCCAGTCGGCTGATGGAGTCTTACAAGTGCGCACCTAGACCCAGCGGGACGTTCTCTTTTCCGATTCAGCTGAAGGAAGGCCAGGGTGTCCGGCATCCCTCCCCTACCAGAGTGGAGGATTCCCCCGAGTTGCAGACTCAGGCCTGCCTCCCTGCCTTGGCCTCGTGGGAGTCAGGTTTGGAGAGCAAGGAGAGATTAAGCAGCTGGTTTTTGAAATCAATTTTTGTTTAGAACCACAGCTGCAGTTTGTTTTCAGAGTGGAAAATCTGTAGCAAAAAAGTACAAATTGGAGCTCCTGATCGGCCTGCAGGGACAAACAGATAAGGGAGTGAGTGCCAAGAGGTGGACTCTAGACAAGCTTTTATCTTGTAGCTAGTTTCCCAGTGTTCTTGGCACAGAATCTTAAAACTCTTCTTTCTACCTTAGGAACACTTTCTTGTTTCTTGACCCCAACTCGCCTTATCTTGCTTCTAGACTGTAAATTGTGCAGTGTTTTGCGAGTTAGTAATAAAAGTTGCAGCTTGCTTTGTTTTGGTCAGCTTCCTCTCTTGGAGTCTCCTTCACATACCCTTTACTTCCCTCAACAGGAGTACTCCCCGAGTTGTAAGAGGCGCCGCACTGTTGAAGACTTCAACAAATTCTGCACCTTCGTCTTGGCTTATGCTGGCTACATCCCCTATCCGAAGGAGGTAATAATTTTAGATTTTGGAGCATCAGACCTCAGCCAGCACTTTGTTCTTCTTCTACAGGTGTTTAACCAGTAGTGGGACTGGAAGTGCTTAGTTCCAGCTTGGGCAGTAGTCTGGCATAAATCAGTTTATTTGGGACCTAGATGAGCTCAGAAAGGAAAGTGAGTCTAAAGCTTTAGTAAGCTTGTCTAGAAAGGACTTTTATTTATTTATTTACATATTTACTTATATATTTATTTAGGTTTTCCTTTTTTTTTCTTTTTAATGTGAATTGGTGTTTTGCCTGCATATATAACTGTGTAAGGCTGTCAGATCTTTGAACTACAGACAATTTTTAGCTGCCATGTGGATGCTGGGAATCAGGTCCTCCCAGAGAACAGTCAGTGCTCTTAACCGCTGAGCCATCTTTCCAGTCCTTATGTAGGTTTTTCAAGGCAGGGTTTCTCTGTGTAGCCCTGGCTGTCCTGGAACTCACTCTGTAGACCAGGCTGGCCTTGAACATCTGCCTCTGCCTTTCTTAAAGGCCTGTGCCATATCATTATCCTCAGCTATTTTTTTGTTGTTTTGTTTTTATTTTTATTTTTTTTTAATATCTTTATTTATTACTGTGTTTTGCCTGCATGTATGCCTGCAGGCCAGAAGAGGGCGCCCAACCTCATTACAAATGGTTGTGAGCCACCATGTGGTTGCTGGGAATTGAACTCAGGACCTCTGGAAGAACAGACAGTGCTCTTAATCTCTGAGCCCTCCCTCCAGCCCTGTTGTTTTGTTTTTAAAGAAGGTCAAGGTCAGGGGCTGGAGAGATGACTCAGCGGTTAAGAGCACTGACTGCTCTTCCAGAGGACCGGGGTTCAATTCCCAGCTCCCACATGGCAGCTCACAACTGTCTGTAGTTTCAGTTTCCAGTTCCAGGCAAACAGCAAGGCAAATCAAAAAAATTTTTTTAAAGTCAAAAATTTGAAACTAACTTAAATTTATTTAATTAAAAGTACCTTTTGGGCGTCTGACACAATGGTGCATGCCTTTAATCCTCAGCACTTGGAAGGCGGAGGCCAGCCTAGTCTACAAAGTGAGTTCCAGGACTGCTAGGACTTTTTAGGGAACCTTTGTCTCAGAAAAAGAAAAGAAACTTGTTGGGGGACCAAATGGAGGGGTAGGTACTTTTCCTTCTTCAGGGAAGACTAAGACTATGTGCAGTGTCTGTAGGATCTTGGAGGATGGAAGTCAACTAATAATCCCTTCCTTGCATGCTAGACAAGCATTCTGCTACTATTGCACCATAGCCTTTTAGCTATGAGCTTTGGGGTAGGAAAAATTCAGTGAGGGAAGGTGTGTCCTCTTGGTCTGCTGGCACATTGATGCTGGTTAGAACTCAGGGTTCGGGTTGTGCTTGCTCAGTGCAGAAGGATTGACCTGTGTGTGTGGTTAAATGAGCAACCATGCCCCTGTTCTCTGTTTCAGGAGCTCCCCTTAAGGAGCAGCCCCAGCCCTGCCAACAGCACTGCTGGCACCATCGACAGTGATGGCTGGGACACTGGATTCTCTGACATAACATCCTCAGTGCCCTTGCCAATGTCGGACCGCTGCTTCAGCCACCTGCAGCCTTCCCTCTTGCAGCGATCGAAACCCAGCAACTTCCTGCTGGACAGGAAGAAAACTGACAAGCTGAAGAAGAAGAAGAAGAGGAAGCGAAGGGACAGCGACATGCCTATGAAGGAGGGCTACAGGGGGGGCTTGCTGAAGTTGGAAGCTGCAGATCCATATGTGGAGACCCCCACAAGTCCTACCATTCAGGATATTCCCCAGGCCTCTGCTGACCCCTGCTCAGGCTGGGACTCTGACACTCCCTCAAGTGGCTCCTGTGCTACTGTGTCACCTGATCAGGTTAAAGAAATAAAAACTGAAGGAAAACGGACTATTGTCCGGCAGGGAAAGCAGGTGGTGTTCCGAGATGAAGACAGCACTGGCAATGATGAGGACATCATGGTGGATTCAGGTAGGCCCTGGGGGAAATAAGGGTGCACTTAGGATCTTTGAATGAGAAAGTGTGGAGGGTAGTGTTTATTTGGTTTTGGTTTTAGGTTTTTTGAGGCAATTTTTCTGTAGTTCTGGAGCCTCTCCTGGAACTCTGTCTATAGCCCTGGCTGTCCTGGAACTTATTCTGTAGACTAGTAGACTAGGCTGGCTGTGAACTCCAGAGATCCACCTGCCTTTGCTTCCAGAGTGCTAGGATTGTAAGACATGCCACCTCTGCCTGGCTCAGATAGGTGCTCTTAAAAGAGTTGTTAACTCTTGACTGCAACCCAAGATTGTCTATAAGCCTGAATTCAAAAATGATGTGGTGTGTGTCCCCCAACCCCCATGGATCTTGGCACAATTCGGGATGCAGTCCCTGCCTCCAGACAGAAACTCAAGCTTAGATAGTGTAGCAGGAGTGATGGATTGGTCAGGTCCAGGAGGCCATTATGTATTCTGAATGTTTAGCTCCCAGGCAAGAACAGTTCCTACTTCACAACTGTTCATTTCCTTCCAGATGATGATTCCTGGGATCTTGTCACCTGTTTCTGCATGAAGCCCTTTGCTGGTCGCCCCATGATAGAGTGTAATGAGTGCCACACCTGGATTCACCTGTCCTGTGCGAAGATCCGCAAGTCCAATGTTCCCGAAGTGTTTGTCTGCCAAAAGTGCCGGGACTCCAAGTTTGATATTCGTCGTTCCAATCGGTCCCGAATGGGCTCCCGGAAGCTGTTTCTGGACTGATTTGGAGCTGGCAAAGAGATAGGCGGGACTGGAAGGGTCTGGGCTCTGTGGCCTCCCTTAGTTGAGCACAGAACTCCCGGCTCTTGTGCGGGCAGACCATGCCACTCAGGTGCCTAAGCAAAGGACTAGCTGTCCAGATAAAACTGTACATAGCCAGTGAGCAGATAAAATGGTGGTCAAAGCTGCTGCTCCAGCTATGTTCTCTGTTTCGGAGGCAGACTGAGCACTAGGTCTGCTTCAGCTAAGAGTGCGTGCAGGCACACAGTCACTGTTAGCTAGTTCCTGCTGTTGGGAGCGGGTGCTAGCTGTCAGTCCTGTCTCCTCTGCTCGGGAGTGGAGTTGTTCTGTTTCCTGGCCTGTGTTTATTCTCCAGTGTTGGTCTTTTATCACAAGTGTCTATACAGCAGCCGTCCAAGTTGCCTGCTCCTTTGTGATCTTTCTGCTCCTGCCTCATTTGTACTTACTGGGTTAGGGAGCTGCTTCCTTAGAGGTCTGGTGTCCTTTGGTGGTGGGTAAGTGGTGATTGGTTTTCACTATTTGTTGGGACAGTATATAGCCACTTCTCCATAGAGTGGGGATTGAGGGTGGAGATGTTCTGTGTTCATAACTCAGTTTTTTGTTTTGCACGATGTAAAAAAACAAACCATTTTTTTGCTTGATACAGCCCAAAGTATTGGCCAGTGTCTTTCTAGATGCCCTCTCTCTGCCGTTGGTCCATGCGCCAGGGTGCCCAGCACTATCCTCTGTGGAAGCACATGGTTCTTTCTGTTTTTCAGCTGCTCCATTAGCAGCCCACAGATAAAGCTTTCCTTGGAACCTCCTATATGTTGTTCAAAAAAGTAATAGTTAAAAAGAATCCAAGGGCGTTTTTCAGTGACTGCCCTGCATACAGACTGGCCTGCTGGATTCCTGGGGCAAGGTGAGGGTTTGGATTAGCCCGGTAACATCAGCTTGCAGCAGTATGCAGAGTTTCAAAGCCTCAGCTCCTGGTCACTGATGATCCGAAGACTGGAAGGGGGAGGGGGGTGGCTTTGGCCTTCAAGTGGCTTCATTCATTCATTCTTCAGCACTTCTAGTGCTTGTTCTCAGCAGTGTTTGGCAAAACAGTGGGTATGGTTCATAAGTATTGTTTCTTCTTAGGCATGACAAGGAAGAGTGCCCAAGTGGGTCACATTTCTTTCCCCTGTGTAGCACCTTTGCAGGGTCACCAGGCCTCCTCCCACAGTATCTTAAGCAGCAAAGGAGCTCAGACTGTAACTGGCTAATCAGAGCCTTTGGGGGTGGGGGTGGGGTCCAGTATGTTTCACACTTGTCCAGTTTAAGTAACTGTCTTAGTTATTTGTTTTTAAAAATCCTGTTTCTCATATTAAAGTGCAGAGAAATACTCATTGCTGAAACTCAGTTGGTCATGCAGATCTCAAGGGAGACCTCTGCTATAGAGAAGGAGCTGTTCCAGAAAGTCTTGTCCCCAGGCTATTGTCTGGTTCTGAGTAGAGTAAATACCCAAGACAAGTTAGAGGAATTTGCCAAAGACCTGCCCCGTGACAGTGCTTGTCCAGTGTCTTCACCCTGAGAATAACCAAAGTTCCAGTAGTTCTTTTCTTTTATTTTTTTTTTTTTAAAGTGCATTTAAAATACGTGGTTTTGTTGTGGACCCTTGTAGCAGGCTATTGTTATGTGTGCTCAGAGGTTCGGTGCCTCTGGGATACCTTGACACTCATCTCAATTTCTGTTTGCTTGCTTAGTGTTTTTAAGTGGATCTTTCTCCATGGGTGATGTCGGAAGGCAGACACCTGGTTTGGGGAGTAGATTGAGCTGGGCAGCTGTAATCAGCTTCTTTATGCAAACTGGGCATGACCCTTCTAGGGGTCCTGGTTGATGGTGAATGATGTGAGGGGAGGGAAAGATGTCACTCCCAAAGTAGACCCCTCCCATCGGCTTTGGCCAGGCCAGACACAACATCGTTTACATGGTTCTGTATAATTACAAAGTTTATGTGTATAAAGCAAGCTGTTTCTGTGAAACTGTATATTTTGTAAATAAAGATATTGCTACTTTGAGGTTGGTGTCTCCTGAGGTGTCCTTTGCTGAAGGACACTGGATCTGTCCAGTCACTTGCCCCGTGGTGGCTCTGGCAGATCTGAATTGGTTTTGGCATTTAGCACAATGAAGAGTACCACAACCCCTGTTCCACTTGCCCAGTTAACTAGACCCTGCACATACTGAAGAGGCTTCCCTTGTTCTTCCTCAGTTACACTGTGGCTCGGCTTGGCTCGGCCCAGGTGTTGTGTGTGGTCCGACCACTGGGTTTACTGTGCTCTCAAAGCCACAGTAAGTATCTTTAAGTTTGGGATTGGGACTTTGCTCTGCCCCAGCCTGGTGACAGGCCTTTAACCCCAGCATTTGATAAGCAGAGGCAGGCAGATCTGAGTTTGAGGTGAGTTTCCAGTGCTAGGAATCTTCTCAGCCAGCCAGCTGGTGGTCGTGTGTACCTCCAGTGGGGTCCAAACCTTAGTATCTTGGAGACTGATAGGGAATCCCATGAATTCCAGGCGAGCCAGGCTCTGTACCTGTCTTTAAGACGGCAGGCCCAGAATCTCTACTTGCCTCTCACCCCTTTAAACTATTGAGTTGAGGATTAACACCTCCTCTGGTCCAGGTTAATTGGGCTCCAAGTTCTCGAGGGAGCAGAGCAAGCCAGATCTCTGCACCGTGAGCTTTGCAGACTCCGCCTCTTGGCAAGCTCCGCCCCGGACGATCCGTACTGCCATCTTTGTTAGGGGCAGCAGGCCCATCTCCGAGATGCCGAAGTCGTGCGCGGCCAGGCAATGCTGCAACCGTTACAGCAGCTGCAGGAAGCAGCTCACCTTCCACCGGTGAGGGATGGGAGGCCGAGACCAGACCCCATAGAGCTCTCATGGGCCCCAGTACACGGGGCGGGAGCTCCGGGAGGCCCAGGGATCGGGACTGCAGGGAGGGAATGGCCAGGGCTCAGCGGTGTTCTTGCAGCCTCAAAGCCTGAGCCCCGCTGACTCCTCGGTGCAGGCGTGGGCTAACCTATCTCCTATAACATATCTTGGAAGCATTAGGTGCTCAGTGTGGACAGGCTGAGTGTGGGCGGCGTCTGGCCGTGTTCCTGTTTGCTGCCTGTATCACCTCGAGGGAAGCCCAGGTGGAGGTACCTGGTCTGGAAGAATGAGCACCTTCCAGGATGGCCAGGCCGCGTGGCAGGGACTTAGGTTGTGGGAAGGTAGTGGACACCCAGCCCTGTAGTCCCAGGACTCATTTTCCCAGCATAGCTCATGTGTAGCCCTTTCCAGAGAAGCACCCTTCAAGGCTTCCAGTGATGTCAGTGCCTTCAGGGTGCAGTTTTCCCCGAGGTCTGGCAGCCTGCACGCACCCGGTGCCAGCACAGTTTCAATGCTTCTACTGAAGAGTAGCAACCACAGAAAAACGCACACATCATTTGGCAGCTGACAGAAAACTCCACTGGCACCCACTTACAGTCTCTTGTCACCTGCCCACAGGGAGACAGCCTGCCTGCAGAGTGGATTGCTGTGGCCAGTTTGAGCCTTAAGTAATGGAATCAGTGTGTGCTTTTCTTCCTTTGGGGGCACTGTTGTGAGAGCCATCCATGCCCCACATGCACTAGCACAGAATTCCATTGAACACACGTCAGAGTTTGTGTTCTGTAAGTGAAGGGTCTCTTAGTGGCTTCATGGGCATTTATCAAGGGTCTTGTGTCTCCTGGTTATGTTGCCATATACTTGAGGATACAGACACCTCCTTTTACTCTTGCTTTTTGTTTTTAAATTATTTTACTTATTTGTGTGTGAGCACAGACAGATGCCACAGTGCATGAGTGGAGGTCACAGAACAACTTTTAGGAGTTGGCTTTATCCTCCCAAGATATAAATCCTGGGGATCAATCTCAAGTCTCAGGTCATCAGGCTTGGCTGAGTCATCTTGCTGGTTCTAAAATGTTTTTATTGACATATAATCATCACATATACTGATAGACTACCTAAAGACTTTTTTTTAATCTGTGTGCACTCCATGCTTTGACTACTCACTGTCCTTTCTGTCAGGCAGGGTTGCTCTTACTTTTTTGAGAGAGTGAGATCTTGTGTAGCTCAGGTTGGCTTTTAACTGACCCCTCCTGGGATTCCAGGCATGCACAGCCATGTCCACTTCTTGCTTACACTTTCATGTTATCTGCCTTTGTCTTACTGGCCTTCTCAGTAGCTTTGGACTGGACTGGTCTTTTCCCCATGAGTCCTAGGGCACATCTTGACCTTTGTCACGGATCTCCCTTGCCGAGTCCTCCCCACGTCCCTCACTGAGTGGTGACATGTTCAAGATGAAGCCGTCCAGAGCTTCTCCAGAGTGTTGAATTCTTCCAGGCTGGCAGATTCTGCAGGGACATCCCAAGGCACATATGCCCATCTGCCACTCTTGTACTTTGGCAGAACAAAGAGCACCTTGAACTTGACACCTAGCATTTTAAACTTATGTTCACCCAAACCTCCCCCTCCCTCCCTCCATGGCTAACAGGAAGCTCCTTTCTTTTCATTGTTTCATGATCACAGGCAGGCAAACCTTGACACCTGTCTTTTTTTTTTTTTAATATTTCATGTGAACTGGTGTTTTTCTTGTATGTATAACTGTGTAAGGGTGTCAGCTCTTGGAATTACAGACAGTTGTCAGCTGCCATGTGGGTGCTGGGAATTGAACTCAGGTCCTCCAGAAGAACAGTCAGTGCTCTTAACCGCAGAGCCATTTCTCCAGCGCAATATGTGTCTTTTTCTTCCTTCCTTTTTTTTTTTTTTTTTTTCCAAACAAGTCCTTGGCTGATCTGGAACTTGCTATGTAGATGAGGCTGGTTTGGAATTCATAGAGATCCACCTGTCTCTGTCTCCCAAGCCAGGGTTAAAGATGTTTGCCACCACACCCGACCTTTTTGTTGTTTTTGACACAAGGTCTCATTCTGGTCCCCAGCATGTCCTGAACTCGAAGCCTTCCTGCCTCAGCTTTCTAAGTGCTGGACTTGCAGACTTGAGTCCCTAACCTAGCATTGCCTTGTGTTCACAGTGCCCACTTTGTCCTCTGCATCTTCTCTTGCTCAGTCCTGGTTCTCAATGTCCACATTCTCACTGCAGCCTGGGTGGACACAGGCCCCCTCTCCTTCCCTTATCCAGAACCTATAGAGAAGTCCCATCGATCTAAAGTCCTGTGCCATGTGGCCCTTCTGCCAGATCCTTCACTCCCACTCATCCTTTGTAAAGGCCACAAGGTTTTCTTCCCACTTGCTGCAGGGTCTGTTTACATGTTGTCTTGGCCAGCTCTAACTACCACAGGCCTCCTCCTCCTCCTCTGTTTTCAGCCCTTCCAGTCCATCTCAGCTTGGTTTGGATGGAGACTCCTGTAGGGCAGGGACTTGTCTTGTCCACTGCCATGTTTTGGAAAGAAATCAGGGCCTGGCAAGTGGTGAGCTCTGGAGGTGACAGCCCCTGACGTGTGCTTTGGAAGTGTAGACCATGTTCATGACTTTGGGTTTCGTATATATACATATATATGCTGATAACAGCCATGGTGAGAGCACTGGATGTCAGATACGACTAACGAGGTGGATACTGTGCCCATAGGTTCCCATTCAGCCGCCCGGAGCTGCTGAAGGAGTGGGTGCTCAACATAGGCAGGGACAACTTCATGCCCAAGCAACACACAGTCATCTGTTCTGAGCACTTCAGACCTGAGTGCTTCAGTGCCTTCGGGAACCGCAAGAACCTGAAACACAACGCTGTGCCCACTGAGTTCGCATTTCAGAACCCCACACAGGTAGGGTGCTGGTCTGACATCCAGCCAGTGGGACTGTCTGTGTTAGCTGAGCTGGTAAGAGTACTACTGGCCTAGGATGGAAGCAGACCTGGGTTCAAGCCCCTGTACCACAGAAACTAGTGGTGTAGGCCTGTAATCTCATCATTTGAGCCAGAGGCAGAAGGGTAAGGCCAGCTTGGGGTACATGAGACCTTTAACACTATAGCATGTGTGCTGGGACCTGGGGTGGTTGTTCCTTGGTAGAGCGCTGTGGCTGTGCACTGTGTAATCCTGTCATTTCAGCGGCACAGGCAGGAAGCTCGGAAGGTCAGTCATCCTTGGGGTTTTGAGATCAGTCTGAGGATATGAGAGCCTATTTTAGAACAAACAAATGAACGTGTGAGGGTACACGCCTGTAATCTCAGCACTCAGAAGGCACAGGTAGGAGGATTGCCACAAATTCCAGCCTCAAGTACATCATGTGTTCTAGGCTGTGTTTATAGTGACATGGTGGAGGCTGACAGCTCTTAGGTGGAAGAACCAGGAGTAATGGACAGAGGCTGGAAGAACTGAGCAGGTCTAGGAGGTCCAGTGTTACTGCACAGTTCCCAGTGTCCCCAGGCTAAACCAGTGGCAAGAAGCTGCAGATGGCCACTGTGGACACTGCCAGCAGGTAGCAGGGACTTCAGATCTGCATAACCTTTTGATTATATGGTGCTCTAGGACCAATGTCATTGAAGATGGTTGCCAGGCTCCAGATTGATGCAAATGATTCAGGTCTCTGGAGCTCTGTGTGTGTGTGAGACAGATGATGAACTGGATTTGGGAATATATCTAGTGAAAGCAAGAACGAGCACAGCTGGATTTAGTTAGTCTTATTAGGTGTGCCCCAGGCCACTATCTGGCTTGTTGTTAGGTCTGATTGTTGTTTCCTGCCTGAACTAGAGCTGTGTCTTGCTGCTGGTGAGGGACAGGAGATGCCATCTCTGAGCTGAATGCACCAGGGTTGCTGTGGAGGGCAGCTCCCCATCAGGTGGTACACTCATAAGCTTGAGTTCAGTAAAGGCTGAGTGAGAGTTAGAGTATCTGAAGATAAAGCAGAGTATTAGGTTTGAGTTCAGGATGCTTTTTTTTTTTTTTCTCAGAGGAAAGCTGTAGCCTCGGGCTTCACTGTCCTCTGGCATCAGACCTCAGTGGGTCACAGGCTGGAGTCCTGCAGTTGGTGGGAGAACAAGGCAGGGTTACTGCGGATGCACAGGACTTGGCTGTAGTGTCTGTGCACGGATTACTGGGGATGGACAGTGGCAGCTGTGTGAGGATCCCGTGTCTGCCAGCTCAGCCAGTCTGACTCCGCCTGCCTGCTCTTCCCAGGTCTGTCCTGAGGTAGGGGCTGGTGGGGACAGCACACTGGAAGAGATTCAGCCTCCAGACACTGAAGGCCCTATGAAACAGGTAAGACCCTGGGTACAACCTGGTCGCTGAAGTGCCCCAGAGGATCCAACAGAACAGGAGCAGCGGGTTAGGAGGCAGGATTACAGAGCTTCTCCTAAGACCACCAAGATGGCCGTCAAGCACCATCAGGATTTCACAAGGGGAATCAGGGCTGGGGCTAAACCAGAGAGTAATGGGCATTTGTGACCCCAGCTCAGATGTCCTCTTGCTGGGGACACAAGGCCACCTGAACAGCTCCTACTTAGTACTCACTGGCCTCTGTCCTCAGGTCTTACCAGAAAGAACAGAAACAATGGAAGCTTCTGGCCTGCCAGCCGGCCTCACCGGGTTGAAAAGGCCCCTTCTGGGACAGCCATCTGATCACAGCTATGCCCTTTTGGACTTGGATACTCTGAAAAAAAAACTCTTCCTCACACTGAAGGAAAACAAGAGGCTCAGGAAGCGCCTGAGGGCTCAGAGGCTGCTGCTTCTGAGGACATGTAGCCGCCTGCGAGCCTACAGAGAGGGACCACGGGCCAGGCGGCCAGCACAGCGGAACTGAGCTCAAGCAGGCTCTGGGATGTGGGGATGGCGGCGGATCACTCTGGCAGGAAGTGGTTTTCGTCTGTGTGTACATTCCTTCCCACTCACTACTGATACTGCAAGGTGCCATGACAGGCAGTCAGGGAGTGAGAGGCACAATCCCAGGTCTCCTAGGGGAGGAGGTAGCTGTGGGGCTGTCTTCCAACAGAGACCAAACGTTAGGAGTTGTCACAGCCCTGCCAAAGATAACTCCCTGAGGGAGAGGTGGCTGTCCTTGCACTCCACCTCCAGGAACTTGTTTAGCCTGTGGGGCCCTCCTCACCTCCCCAGAGGAGCCATTCCGACGTCAGGACAAGGGTCCTCACCCACATCAGCCTGTATTTCTGAGTGACTCTTTCTGGCCTTGTTTGTGTATGTGTGGAATAAATTCTTTGAAATCTGTTCAGGTGTGCTACTTTTCCCTGATACAGGACACATGGTGTGACTACAGAACCGACTTAAGATAAACAAATGTGGGGTGAAGGCTGCAGAAATGTCTCAATAACTAAGAGTACTTGCTGCTCCTTCAGAGGGTCCAGGTTGTTTCCAGCACCCATACAATGGCTGACCACCATCTGCAACTCCACTTCTAGGGGACTTTTTTGCCCTCTTGTGATCTCTGAGGGCACCCACCATGTAAACACATGGCACACACAGACAGGCAAAATACCTATGTACGTGAATATAAAAAGTGAAAACAATAAAAATATCTGAGTAGAGATACACACCTGTAACTCCAGCACTCCAGAGGCTGAGGCAGGAGAATTTTGAGTTCTGTGCCAGCCTGGACAACATAGCCAGACCCTGATTAAAAAACAAACACAAGGGGCTGGAGAGATGGCTCAGAGGTTAAGAGCACTGACTGTTCTTCCAGAGGACCTGAGTTCAATTCCCAGCAAAACCACATGGTGGCTCACAACCATCTATGATGAGGTCTGGTGCCCTCTTCTGTAAAACTGTATGCATAATAAATAAATAAATCTTAAAAAAAAAAAAAAACCAAACCAAAAACAAACAAACAAACACAAAATCTTATGTTTAATTCCCTTATCTTGAGGTTCTTTATGTCAGGTAAGCATCTAGTAAGAAATGAAACCACAGCTTCAGGTTGCAGCAAACGGTCTAAGCTGAAGCAGCAGGGATGGGGAAAGGCCTGGGGCACCACAGCTAACTACTGTCCCTTTCTAACACGCACACATGCACACACACACATGGACACACACAGCCTCGGCTTTCAGGTCAGGTTTATTGTTGGGCAGTGCTGCCACAGTCAGCATCACACAGGAGGGCGACAGTGCCCAGGGAGCCACAGGCCACTGAGTCGGGCTCATGCAACAGTGCAAACTGCACATCAGTTTGTGGGACAAAGAAACATCCTCTAAAAAAAAAAGAAAAAAAATGAAAGACAGATAAATCTTACAGAATTGAACTGCCTTTAAAAACTGAAGGGTTATGAGAACGGGTGAGGTGATGCCAGCCAGGTCCAGAGCCACTGCCGGTGTGGCATCTGCTCAGAGGGGTAGAGCTTGCAGTGACATCCAGCAAGTGTGCAACCGAGGGGTCCGCAAAGAGACTCCTTAGGAAGTGCCCTGCGACAGCCTGGTCTGGCAAGCAACAGCACCACCTGCTGGGAACTCCCTAGAGGTACAGGTATCTGGGTCAGCCTTGGCTCCACACCCAGGATTTGGCAAACTTGTGCCCGGACTACTGCAAAGCTCCCCTCTTCCCAACACCACTCTCTAGAGGAGTTGTAGGCAAGGCAAAACAGGCATCTCATGGTGTGGGGTAAAGGGGCCACTGGCAGCAGGATCTCTTTTCTTAGCAGTGTGCCTGGACAATACACCCTGGGACCTGGGGTCTCCCCTGGCTGTCCCGAGCCAGGGCCTGGAGGAATGATTTGAGAAGCTCTTGAAGTGGAAGAAAGAGACTAGTTTGCAAACCCGCTGTTCTTGGATAAAAAGCAGTCTATAACCCACAGTTCTCTCCAGTCCACTCTGTGAGGTTCACAAGAAAAGGTGGCCTGTGGGAAGTCTACTGAGCAGTATGTGACACAGCTTCCTTCCTTCCTTCCTTCCTTCCTTCCTTCCTTCCTTCCCATGTTTCCCATGTGCAGCGTGGACCTCAGGAAGAAGACTCCCATGTTTGAGGGCAGAATGTTCCAAATACCTCCAGAGAGCTGCTGTGCACGGCCACTCATGATGAGGCCCAGGGTGGGGTGACCTGAAGAGTCAGCTCGGGCCCTGCCCTCCAGGAACATGATCCTTGGGGAAACATGGCCGTGCTGTAGTCTGGCCGGGATGGGGCTTCACGGTCGTTACCCACAGACCCACGAAGCTAGGCTGTCTGCATGTCCCTTCACATAATTGATACAGTGCCACCTTCTTGAGGAATAAACTAAAAACATCTCATGTCTGGGTTTTCCCTGCTTCCCAATTTGTAGACTCCCAGGAAAGTATTTTTGTAGCCTTTTTACTCAGGTTCCCAAGTGGTTTATCCATCTGTATCGATCCTGTGAGCTGGGAAGAAACGCACATGTCAGGGCAGCAAAGGAGCAGAGAGCTTCATCCATATTTCCTGCACCAAGTCACCTAGGGGCAGCGGCCTCTGCTTTCCTGTTTCAAGGAGGTTTTTCCATGTAGCCCTGGCTGGCCTGGAGTTCAGAGCCCACCTACCCCTGCCTGCCTTTGGAGTCCCACTTGAAGCACCTGCTTCTGTTCTTAGGAAGAAGGCTGTCACTTCTACATAGCCACTCACAGCTGTGGCAAGAATGGTTCTTTTCTAAAATTTTTGTGTATGGTGTTTTCCTCAATGTATGTGTGTGCACCACAAGCATGCCTGGTGCCCATGGTCAGAAGAGGGTGTCAAATCCCCTGAAATGAGAGTGACAGATGGTTGTGAGTCACCATGTGAGTGTTAGGAACTGGACCTAGGTCCTCTACAAGAGCAACAGGTGCTCTGAACTGCTGAGCCATCTCTCTAGACTTTCTGTTTTTCAAGGCAGGGTTTCTCTATGTAACAGTCCTGGCTGTTCTGGAACTCACTCTGCAGACCAGGCTGGCCTTGAACACCTCTACCTCCCAGCTGCTGGGATTAAAGGCGTACACCACCACTGCCTGGCTAGACTTCACTTTGGAGCCCAGGCTGACTTGGAATCCATGATCTTACTATGCTGGGCCAAGAACGTGCTCTAACTCCATCTGTGACAAGGACAATACAGACTGCCTCACAAACTCAGCTGTTCAGGGAAGATGAAACCAAGGGCAGCTACTTACACTGCTTTGGTATCCTCAGGGCCTCACCATCAGGCACCATCACCTGGTGCAGCACGCCTCGGAACTGGTACAACACTCGCAGGCTCTTTTCCTCCCCAACACATGGGTCGTAGAACCCTGGCAGCCCAGCCTGCAACAAACACAGGATCAGCCCTCAGGGCCTGCCCCATTCCCCTGTGCCACCAACTGGGCACAGCACAGCATGAATGAATGAAGACACACACTTTGGAGCTCGATGAAGGATGAGGAGCTAGAGCTGCTCACTTAGGCAGGTAGTGCTAGACTGGCCCCAACCCCGTCTTCTCCCATCCAGCCTCAAACCACCAGACAGGGCCAGAGGAGTCCACACCTCTTTCTGGAACTTGCAGACAAATGAAAAGCAAGTGCCAGGAAGGCAGGTCTGGACTGCTCGCTCAGTGGACATTTCCAGGTGGATTTCAGGGTCCATGGACGCAGGCAGCGGCTCCAGCACAGAAGCTATCCAGACATTGTAAGGAGCCGCTGTGTACCTTGGAGGCCTCGGTGAGGATGAGCTTTGAATCCTTCACGAGGCACTGCAGTGGGACAGTCACGTCAATCACCTTCACCTTCTCATTCTTCCTGCTCTTGTCATTGACAAATTTCCCGTACCAGGCGTTCACGATGATAAGCCCTGGAGACAGCAGCAGGCACTGACATAGGTCATTCTGCCACTTTGCTTTGAAGATTTGAGACCCCTAGTGTCCAGCCCAGCCCAGAGAGGGTGCACCTTCTCACCCATTCTGGACTCCTCTGCTTCGATTATTCTTCGGACAGATTCCTGCATCAGCCGAACCTTTGGGAGAAGACAAACATGTCGGGGACCCTAGACTTGTTTTGGTCAGAGCATGACAACCACCCAGTGTGTTTCCATGTTAAGATGCCTAATCAGGGACTGCAGGGGAAGGAGCATGGGCCTTGAGCTCAGCTCACCATCAAAGTTTGAAGCCCTCAGCCCTATTTGAAGAAGTGTTGGGGAGTCTCCTGTCAAGACACGACCCCACATGATGACCCCAGTGGAAGGGACAGCCCCTTTTCCTCCTTAATGATTCTGTACATGCAGGTGATGGTCAGTATTTAAGAATAAAGATATACAGTGATGAATTTCAAGGCTAACCTGGGCTACATAACAAGTATGAGGTCATCTCAAACTCAAAGTGAGTTCCTGCTTTAAAACAGACACTTGAAGTGAGCAGCTGTACTTCTGAGAAGGACCTGTGATCTTTGTGGAGCCACTGATTTGGGTAGGGCTCTGTGCTGCCCCCAAAGGAGCACATTTGCCTGGGGACTCTCAGGCCTCAGTCTCTCAGCTGTGTGCCTTCGCAGTCCTTCCTCTGGTCACGAGAACCCCATGGTACCCTGCTGTTTAGCCACGATGCTTCTGCTCCCTCACCTCCCATAACAAGCAGTACACAGAGGGAGCCGAGGAGAATACCTGCCACTTTACCAACTTGTTAGCCCTTTGGAGGGTTGTATCCATCTCAAGGCACAGACCAGAGCCTCCAGAATGTGCTCCCCAGGTCACAGAAAGGCTCACAAGTAAATGAGGTGGTTGGGGAGGAGAAACTCTCGGGCGGGCTCTGGGATCAACACTGGAGTGTAAAGGAGTTCCCTCCACAGTCCCAGTTTCAGTAGGATGGGTGGGCTCTGAACTCTGCACAGCAGCAGTGGGGCACTCACAGCAGCTTCTGCCTCTTGCTTCTTCTGTAGGATGTCACTGGCGGTGCTCTCCCTTTGCTTTTCCAGTTCCCTTTCAGAGAGAAGCAGGGCACAAGTGACTCTATGGTGAACAAACTCTGCCCCCTGCTGGACTAAGTCCAGCATGCAGTCTGAGATGGTTAAACGACTTTCTACTTCTAGAACTTAAAAGATACTTCCGGAAACAAGGTTAGCCAGCCTGTGAGCTGCAGGCCTGTGCATCTTCCTTTAGTTTGAGATCACTTCCCTGTCCACCTCCTCCAGGGAACCTGGGAGAAGACTCCAGCAGGCAGAGACAACTCAGACTACTTTGGATGCACAGAAATACCCGCTCCTACAGCAAAGTAGAAGGACTCAGGTCAGACAGAGTGCTGTCACATGGAGCACATCCTTTGCTCTAGGTCTTAAATATCCATGGGAACTGGGTCCCTACATTGTAGTATTAATAGAGGTCATGGGCAGCTAGAAGATGGGTACCCTGTCCTCCCTCTCAAGCTGAGTACCCAGTATCTCCAAGGCTAACAAAGGGCCCTCCATCCCTTGGGTTTTCTGACGGATGCTTGGACTCAGTTTCGGCCGAGGGACTCCCTACAAGAAACTTGAGAGCCACGTCTGTTCTACAGTAGTGTGCATCACAGAACAGACACATTCCACTTCAAGCTCAGGGTCAGGGTGAAATGTCTATGACAGAAGAGGGGGAGACAGCATTTGTGCTGGTCCTGTTTGCAGCTGATCTTATATAGCAAATCTAGTCATTGCTGAGGGTAGGGCTGACTGGCTGTTCCCTGCTGCTGCAGCTGGCTAACAGTGACTGGACCTGTCAGAACCTGGGCTCCACACTTAGCATTTTCCTGGCATTAACTTGTCTTCTTTCTCCAGGGGTAGACCCAGTCATCTCTCCAGCTTTGAGGAGATCAAGGCAGAGGTTCTTAGAGCGAAACTCACTTCTCTTTCTGAGCCCTGAGGTATGGTTTGATGATCAAACGGTGCATTGCCAAGTAGATCACCAGTGGCCCCACGGTGGCATAGAACACAGCACTAGGGAGCAGCTGATCCGTCAAGTGAATAGGGAAGAAGTATGTCTGACTGGCCCTGTTCAGCCTATGGGAAACACAAGAAGAAAACACACAGGACATGTCAGGTCTCCCACATGGTAGAAGTGGGGTCTCAGGCACTGGGAGCCACCTCTAGAAACCAGTCCCAAAGCTGAGTTAATTACATGTGTGATTCCAAGAACCCACATCAGGCTGACCTCAAGGGCAGAGTGAATGCTTAACTGGGGTCAATGTCCCCATGGCTGTGCTGTGTTGAAAACCACAGGTGAAGAAAGCAGCCCCTCTGTCTGTCGTAGTAAGTGAGGTGTTCTAAACAACTCCAGAGGGTTCCAGACTAAGAATGCTTTGTAAAGGCCAAGGAGTTCCTGATCAGTAGCTCCACAGAGAGCAACTATGAACTTGACCATACATGAAAACTAGGACTTGGGGCTGCAGAGATGGCTCATGGTTACAAACTCTGGCTGCTCTTGCAGAGAACCCAATTCACCCACATCCCATAGCTCACAGCAACCTGCAACTAGTTCCTGGGGACCTGATACCCTCTGTTGACCTCCAAGGGCACTGGCATGTATATTTACATATAAACAGACATTCACACATAAGACATAAAAATCTTAAAAATAAAGCTTGATGGCCAATAACTAGGCAGGATTTCCAGGTAGAGAAGGTGGGGAGGAAATGCCAGGAGACACAGAGGAAGCAACGTGGGTGGTACAGAGTAAAGTTAACTGAGCCATGTAATAAACAGTATAGGTTGTAAGTTAACAAGCCACACAGATTAAAAGATATGGATTAGAGGCTGGAGAGATGGCCCAGTGGTTAAGGGCACCGGATGTTCTTTCAGTGGGATCCAGGTTCAATCTCCTACACCTACATGGCAGGTCACAGCTGTCTGTAACTCCAAGGGACCTGATACCCTCTCAACAATGCACATAAAATAATAAATAGTATATAAAAGTTCAAAGTCTTTCAACTGAGAGCTCCCATAAAATAAAAATTTAAAAAAAGATATGTGTACAATGATATATTGTATATTTAATAAAATCAGCCTGGAATATCAGAGGACAGAATCTCCTACAATCAAGCAATGAAGGTCAGAGAGTGGTAACCCACCCCTTTAATTCCATCACTTGGGATGACCAAGTGGTGACTCAAGCCTTTATTCCCATCACTCAGGAGACAAGAGATCTTATTGGATTTCTGTGAGTTTAAGGCCTAACAAACAGTAATAGCTCACACCTTTAATCCTAACTCTAGGATTATGACACAGAGTTGGAAATAAGACAGCTGGGCAGAAGCAACCGGTCAGGCTGAGGACCCTTGAAGAGAGCATTTACCCTGTTTAGGCTGACAAGTTGGCTGGGTGAGAATTGACTATGGTCTGTTTCCTTTTTCTGATATTCTAACTTTCCCCAATATCTAGCTCCGGGTTTTCATTATATGCTAACTAGAGTTTGCGCAATATATGTGTAGCCAGAAATTTTTCTGTCCTGTCCAGGCCCATAGTCCTGCAGCTGCTTATAAAATAATTATCCAGAGCCTTATATTAATTACAAACTGTTTTGCCTATGATTCATTACCAACTAGTTCTTTTTTTAAAATATTTATTTATTTATTAATTATACATTATACAGAAGAAGGTGCCAGATGTCATCATAGATGGTTGTGAGCCACCATGTGGTTGTTGGGAATTGAACTCAGGACCTCTGGAAGAACAATCAGTGTTCTTAACCACTGAGCCATCTCTCTAGTCCCACCAACTAGTTCTTAAAACTTAACCCATTTATGCTGGTGTTATCCAAGAAAGTACTAATGACATTGGCAAATCCCAGTGACCCGAGAAGGTCCAGCCCCTAATGGTGTATGGCCAGGATCAATAGAGACCCAGAAACACTGACCCAAGTGGCCTGTTTGGTTCCTGCTCTCTCTGAGAGGAAGCTAAACGTCCAATGAAGAAATTCCAAATCTCCTAAAGTCACTTTATAAGTCCTTGCTCAACCCCCTAATAAATATTAATCCTTATATATTTAAATAATTCCAGTCATACTATGTATTGCCATGTGTTCTGTGGCTTTACCTGTGTTCCTTTATATCTTGCTTTCTGAGTGGCAGCTTACAGCCAAGAGATTTGTCTGGACCTAGGGCCCGGACAAGTCAGAAAACTTCTGGCTGACAGCCACCATCAGGCACTGATCCACATAGACCTGAGAAAGCTTAAAAAAAAAGATTCTAAAATGGAGCCAAAAACAGCTTCCTAGTTAGTCCATGCCATTCATTAAGGGCGGCTGTACAAAGTCTCTCCTGGCCTTGGTATGCATGTTTGAGTTGATCTGCAACATGGTGGATTCCCGCCACCTCACATTGGCCATAGTACAAGCTAGTGCTGTGTGGCAGGTTTAAGGCTTTTGCTCAGACAGATAAAAAGGCACACAATAGACCAGATTCAGACAGAAGAAACCTCTAAACGGGTTACAATGTATGTAAAAATGTACGTAGGTTTGGGAGAGAAAAAGGAGTATAGGCGGTTATATAAAGAAATAGTTTTAAAAAATAGTCTTTAAAAAGACAGTAAAAATAATATAAAAGAAAAGAAATAAGGACGGAAAATACACAGTCTGAATATTTATATTATTACATTTTATTTGAATTCTTTGATTGTTAATGAGCTAACTGCAGAATGTAGAGGCTGCTAAGTTAAATCAATATATATATTTTAAAGATATCTTGACTTTGAAATTTGGGTCTAAGGATATGTTGCTTTGGAAAAGAGGTTCTGCTTTTGTTTCCACAGAGGATGAGAACCTGTGGATTGCTTCCAGCCTAATATGGTTTGATTGACCAAGCCCCTAAAGGCAACTGGCTGAGATAATGCAACCTCACATACTACTACAGCCAAGATTTAACCATAATTCTAAATTTTCTCAGGATCTCTATAAAACTGTCCATGCCTCCAATAAGTAGGAAATAGTATGAAAAGCTATACCCAAATTCCAAAAATATTGTTTATAAATGTTTGTTTTCATTATAAATGGTTAATGGTCTTAGTCTAGAGAAAAAGGGGGTTATGATATCTACATAATAAAAAGATTGATTATTGAATCTACCTTGATCCAAAAGACAACCGTTAGTTTCAAAATACTTTACACATTGGTATGGATTTTGGTTTATTGATACAAATTTAAGGTCAATTTTGTTATACTGTATGTATGCTTCTACTCTTGTTTATGCAATTCCTTTAAAATTGTAATAGATAATTAAAAATATAGATTAATAGTCATCTGTGATAATCAAACAGCTTTTTAGATATACAAAACTATATTTCAGTTAGATAAGTAATCTTCAAACACTTCAAAGACATACAGAATATGGCATTTAAAATATTTTTAGAACTTAAGACTTTTCTTGACAGTGAGACAGGTTTGCTTCTGGCAGCATCAATCTACTTCAAGAGGACACTGGGAAGAGAAGAAACTCCATATTGAGTTTACTTTATTTGTGGCAAAAGTCAGCCACTGGGCAAGAAACTGTTCTTATCTCAACTGCTTCACAGTGTGCTGTATAAACTGGACATGTGGGACTCATAAGAATGTGACCACTGAACTTTGCCAGAACAAGCAGAGATGGCCCCTCATGTTCCTGTTTCACAGAGAAATTGCCAGACATTCTACAGAACACAAGGAGAAAGACTGACAAACTGTGCCAAAATGGTGAAACAGCCCTTCTGATCTCCTGCTTCACTGAAAGGTCTGCCAGAGACTCTTCCTGTAGGCTGAAGATGGATGACCCGACATTACAGAGGAACTTTGGGTGACTGTCCAGGAAGCCAGATGTCTGTCATTTCTTGAATTTTGGAAGTTGCTTATAATGCACTTCTTGTTTTCTCAGATAATATTATACTTTTCTGTGGTCTTGGATGAAGTTAAAAACTAGATAGTTATAGTTTTCCTTGGTTATGACAAAAAGTTAAATTAGATATAAAATTTTAGCTTCAAAATTTTGCTAAATACAAATAGACTAGATAACTGTAACTGTAATTCTTGCTTTATAGCTGTTTTGTAATTTTGCTATGCTGAAATTGAAACCTTACTTTTTGATTAGACAGAAAGGGGGAAGTGATGTGGGATGTTTTTCTGTATGCTGTGAATATTCTTTATTACCACTGGTTAATAAAGAAGCTGTTTTGGCCTGTGGTAAGACAGCTTTCAGTCAGATGTGGGAGAATAAAGGTGGAGTCAGGACAGATACTGCCAGATGGCTGGGGAGCAAAATGTAATGGATCACAGGTAAGCCACAAGCCACGTGGCAAAACACAGGTTTATAGAAATAGCTGAGTTAAAATGCAAGAGCTAGAGAGCAAGCCACAGACTAAACTGTTTGTAATTATAATACAAGCCTGTGTGTGTTTATCTGGGGCCAAGCAGCTGCGGGACACAAGAAAACTTCCAGCTAAATACGGGCTAATTTAAGTTATCAGAGCTAGTTAGAGACAAGCTTAAGTTCTCAGCTGAACATTTATAATTAATGGTAAGTCTCAGCTTGTTTTTGTTTTGTAAGCTGATGGTACAGAGAGTGATTCACTACAACAGACACAGAAGTGATTCACAGCAGTAGGACAGGTGGACATGAGCACACAGGACTGGCATGCTTCTCACTGTACTATTGGGTGCTTTGGCAGAACCAGGGCCTTGTGTGTCCTAAGCACATGTTGTCCAATTCAGCTACTCAACTCATTAGGTATGTATGCATGAATGCGTTTGTTTTGTTTTTTAAATTTTATTTAATTTTTTATTGTCAATCTTTTCACATCTTTTTTTTCCTTTTTATTATTATTATGAACAAAGAAGCCACAATTTCTATTATTTAATTTTTTAAAAGATTTATTTATTATGCAAAGTGTTCTGCCTGCATGTGTCCCTGTAGTGCAAAAGAGGGCGCCAGATCTCATTATAGATGGTTGTGAGCCACCATGTGGTTGCTGGGAATTGAACTCAGGATCTCTGGAAGAACAATCAGTACTCCCAACTGCTGAGCCATCTCTCCAGGCCCCTTATTTTTATTTTATTTTCATTGGTGTTTTGCCTACATGTATGTCTGTGCGAGGGTGTCAGATCTCAGAGTTACAGACAGTTGTTAGCTGACATGTGGGTGCTGGGAATTGACACCCTCCCCCCCACCCAGTCCTCTGGAAGAGCAGTGAGAGCTCCTAACTGCTGAGCCATCTCTCCAGCCCACAAATGTGTTTGTTAAGACAAGGTTTGTCTGTGCAGCTCAGGCTGGCCTGGCACTATGTAGGCCAGGGCAGCCTTAAGTTTGCAGCAATACTCCTGTGTCCGTCAGTGGGATCGTAGGCACGAGACACCACACTTGGCTCAGGCAGTGCTCACCGTTCCTTTCTTCCCTTCCTCTGTCTTCCTCAAGCACTACATTTAACCGTATTTTTTGAGGCAGGTCTTATTGTGTATTTGTGGCTGACTTGGAACTCACTATGTACCTGCCTCTGCTTCCTAAGGGATTAAGAGCATGCACATATAAACAAGAGTGAAAGCACATGTTAGCCCAAGCACAGTCAAGCAGTACATGCCTAGGGAAACTAGCAAACAGCTTGAATTGGATAACGAAAATACAACATCAAACTTGTAAGAAGAGGTGGACCAAAAGGGGTTTTCACTGTTGTAAAATGTTTTTATTAGGAAAGACTCAAGCCTAGCAGTGGGGATGCAGAGGCACTTGGATTGTTTTCAGTGTGAGGTCAGCACTGTCTGTCTAGTGATAACCTGTCTTAAAAAAAAAAAAAAAAAAGGAAAGCATACAAATTACCAAGAGGGTAACAATAAGAGGACAGGCAGGTGATAGAAATAAATGAATCAAATTAATGCTAAGAAACTTCACACTTAGATGAAGGATGAAAGAGACACACTCCTTGAAACATGGTTTAAAAAACCAGCAAAGTTGGTAGAAGGTGAAATAAAAAAAAAAATTCAGTTTAAAGGAGCCAGACAGGCAGTTTAGTAGTTAAGACCACATGGAAGACACAAGTTCAATTCCTGGTACCTGTATTTGGAGGACTACAGCTGCCTGAAACCCCAGCTCCAAGGGATCTGATACCTCAGGCCTCTCAGAGCACTAACACTAATGTGGACAGATCCACACACATATTAAAGTAATAAATATTTTAAAAACTTAGTCTGGGCAGCTTAATAATGTCACAGAAAACACAGGGTGAAAGGTGACATACTGTCCCTTAGAGGCTGATTCAAAGTAAGCTGTCATCACAAGTGCTCAGTCAGAATCCAGCATGTACGGTGGGTACCTTAGCCTCATCAGTGTTCTCAATTCAGATAAGAGGGTTAGAGTGCAGATAATCACCGGTATCTAGGAGTTCCTACTCAGAGGTGTACAATGGTAGCATGTCCGCAGAAGCCTATGCTTTTTCACCAGTATTTTATTTATTTATATATGTATACACACACACACACACACAATTTGACTTGTGTGCATTGAGTGTTTTGCCTGCATGTATGACTGCATTATATACATGCAGTACCTGCAGAGGCCAGAGATATTGGAACTGTGGATACATGTACACATGGAAGTCAAACAACCTCAAGTGTCATTCCTAAGGAGCTTGTAACATTTTCCTTTTCTTAGACAAGATCTTTCATTGGCCTGAAGTTGGCTAGTAGGCTAGGGTGGGCCCACCAGCAAATCCCAGGAACTCAAGCACACACCTTTTCACATGGGTTCTGGGGTCAAATGTAAGTCATCTTTGCAAGTACTTTACTGACAGTCAGGTTCCAGGTCCAGGCCTCCTTGATGCTGGGATTATAGACCTGACTGTCATGCCCAAAGACTTTAAATACCACTAGCTTACAGAAGAGGGTCCAGATCTCACTACAGATGGTTGTGAGCCCCAATGTGGGTGCTGGTATTGAATTCAGGACCTCTAGAAGAACCGTCAGTGCTCTTAACCTCTGAGCCATCTCTCTAGCCCCTACCACTAGCTTTTTATCATGTCTAACACGAATGCTATATAAACAGCTGTCATACTACACTGTCTGTATCTGTGCAACTTTTCCGCCATTATTTCTGATTCAGGGTGGCTTAAATCCATACATGTGATATCCATGGCTACAGAGAAGACACTGTGCATAGAAGCCACAGATTTAGGAATTAGGTTAAGCTGGGCCCTTGAGGTGAGACTGTTGGAAATACAGTCAGCCATCTCTTAGGAGTCATGGAGCACAGGTCCTAGGATTCCACTCAGACAACAAAACCTGTGGACGATGGGACTAAACACACAGGCTAGACTGGGCCACTTGCGGAAGAATCCACACAGACAAGAACTGTACCACACAGAGCTGCTTCTGTTTGGGAGGCGGGAAGAGACACCAGGAAGAAAAGCAGAGCTCTGGCCCGCTGTGCAAGAATCCCGGCCCAGAGAAGAGTAGGGTGAGATGGAGAGGCAGAAGCTGTCAACTACAAGCAGAAAGAGGATGAACAGCTGCCCCCTACTGGGGAAGGGGCCTAACTGCAATACAACAGAAAAGTGAGCAAACCCAGAAGCTGGAAGCGTCCATGTCTGAAATCTCAGGTAACTGACATAGGAGGTGCCCAAATCTGAGTTCCAGGATAACCTTGGCTATGTGAGAACATATCTCAATCAAAACATCAAAACCTTAAACAAACTCTGACAGTACTTGTGAAAAACTAGGAGTGTAGAAAAAAGGGTTAGACAAAAAGGAATCTGATATTGCAGCTATCTATGATGGTACTGAGTGGGAACAGGGTCACCAGACCAGACAGGGCTGGTGAGGTGCGAGGGGCCCTGTGATCAACAAATTTCCCGGCGGGGTGGGCAGAGCCTAGGCCTCCACCGTCTCACTGCTGGGTTTACGCTCTGCTTGACCTCTGCTCATGACGCTCAGAAGCCATGGAGGGATGAAATCTTCTCCCCGTTAGCAAGAGTCAGGCTCAACTTACTTGACTTTGAGAGACACACCCTGCGGGACGCCGATGCTCACAGCAGCACCCAGGACGCTGTGTCGGGAGATCTTCCTCTCTGCTCCATACTCCACTATTGTTCCAAAGAAGCCTGCCCTGTGGGGCAGAGCAGAGCTGTAGGCACACTTCTCCCTCTCCTCCCCCGCCATCCACGGGGACAAGTGCCATGATATTTCTGTGGGCAGCAGCAGTTCTGGGACATCCTGGAGGTTCTTCAGCAGCAGAGTCTCTCGAGGAAGGCTACAAAGCAGTGACTCCTACCCCTCAGCAAGGGGCAATCAGGGAGCATCACAGGAGTGACATCGATACACAGGTGCCCATCACAGCTCCTCCCGAGGGCCCTCCAGAGGGCTGACTCACTTACTTGAGGGACCCTTTCACTCGTGTCTGGTCATCGTCCTGGAACTTGTGCTGATAGCTGATCAGTGCAAACGAGTGAGGGATTCCCAGCTGAGGAAAGGAGAAAGGGTGCAGGCTCAGCCTCCCCACTCTGAAGACAACGCTCAGCTGCCTACAGCTGCTAGACATCTGCCTGCAGGGAGCTTCACCAGGGCAGGTGTGTGAACACTTACCAGTAGTTAGTGCAACCACTACTGTGTAATGATCTGCCATTGTGTGAATTTCACACAAAATAAGGTGCCAGAGACACTGTAGACAGAAGTATTTTCTGTCCTGCCAAGGCTCACTCAGTGTGGACAAATCTCTCCCACCTGCAGTCCCATAGCTGCTTATAAAATAATTATTCAGAGGCTTCTATAAATTACAATCTGTTTGGTCTATGGTTCAGGCTCATTACCAACTAGTTCTTATAATTTAATCCATTTTTATGAATCCATATCTTATCACATGGCTCTATGGCATTGCCTGTTCCGTCACATCTTGCTCCCCGGCAGCTGGCAGCGGCTGCCCCTGACTCCTCCACCTTTCTTCTCCTTCTCTCTCTGCTTGGATTTCGTGCCTGGCTGTAAGCTGTCTTACCACAGGCCAAAACAGCTTCTTTATTAACCAATGGAAGCAACACATACTCACAGCGTACAGAAAGACATCCCACATCATGACACTGTCTTACTATGAAATTCACCATGACTGACAGGAACATTATGAAGCACATGACTATAACAAAGCCCCTGAGATTTCTAATGAAAATGCAGTTTACTAGCCTCTCATAAAAAACAGAAACCTCTGGTAACACTGAGGACAGGATCCCAGGAGTAGCCATTTTCTAGAGACCTCTCTCTCCTGCCTGGCCACCTTGATGATATAAGGATGAACTGAACACAGCCACTTGGGTTCCCAAGAACACCCTCCTTCCATACTAGAGGTCAAAGTCACTGCTGCGTGTACCCAGAGCTGCTCCACTGGGAACATGGTTATGACGAGAGAGTTGCTCTACTCACCTGCAAGGCCACAGTGAAGTGGCATGTCTTAGTGTCCCTGACGATGCTAGTGTTCATGGCTGACTGGATACCCCATCGCCACTGCAGGTAGCCCACGGTGTTCTTGTCCAGGTTCCGAGCTAGGACAGTGGTCAGGCCGGGCCGGATTCCACGGGATGAAAACTGCAGAGCACAGTTTGTCGTCACAAAGCTGGGGGGACACAGACAGAAAAGGCCCAGCTGACAAAGGCTCTTAGCTGTTCTACTGTGTCCTCTTGCCAGGCTGAGATTCACCCCAAGATCTCTGGGCCAGCTTTCAGCAAGGAAAGAAGCAGAACAAGGGGAGAGAAAGGGGAAGTCTGTTTTTCTAGGATCCTCCCTGGTGACCCCCACTCACTGTCATCCACTCCATTAGAATACCTAAATGCTGTGCACTGAGCCAACAGAATGCAATCCTGGTGGTTCAGGACAGTGGCCTCTAAATTCTGCTAAATGCTGAAGTCACCTGGCTGATTTCTCAGCCACTGATAGCTATATCCTATGTCAAGCATTCGTTTCTTCAGCTCGGGCTTGGACCATGAAGAGTCTCCAAGTGATATCAACTCCCCAAAAAGAGAGTAGAGCCATCCACCTCATGCACATGTCGAACAAGTCACAAGTCCTAAGTGGAACCCCAGCACATGTATGTGCAGAGATGTACACACACACCAAAAAAAGATTATTTTATGTGTATGAATAGTTTGTCTACATTCAGGTATGGATGCCATGTGTGCACCTGTCATATTCTCTGGAACTGGGGTTACAGATGCTTGTCAGCTGATATGCAGATGTTAGAAATGAAACCCAGGTGCTCCACAGCAACGAGTGCTCATAAATGCTGAGTCATCACTCTAGCCCTTATTAATTTTTAAAAACTGCCCGGGGGGGGGGCTGAAGAGATGGCTCAGTGGTTAAGGGCACTGACTGTTCTTCCAGAGGTCCTGTGAGTTCAATTCCCAGCACCCACATGGCAGCTCACAACTGTCTGTAGGTCCAGGCAAACACCAAGGCAAATAAATAAAATAAAATAAAGTTTAAAAAAAAAAAAAAAAAAAAAAAAAAAACTGCCCAGGGATCCTGATGCTGAAAATCCATTTTCCAGGAAAGGTTCTAAAGTCAGCTTCCAAGGAAGAGCAGCTCCACCTTCTGGTTAGTGGGGGCACTTCGTCAGTACTGAAGGAGGCTGACAAATAACTGGTGTGTGTCTAGGATACAACCCAGCATTCACTGTGCTGTGTAGTCACTTCTTTCTTGATTTTCTTTTTTAAAAAATATTTTTATTTGCATGTATAACTGTGTAAAGGTGTTAGATCTTGGAATTACAGACAGTTGTTAGCTGCCATGTGGATGCTGGGAATCGAATTCAGATCCTTCGGAAGAACAGTCAGTGCTCTTGATCTCTGAGCTATCTCTCCAGCCCCTCTTTCTTGATTTTCTAAGCTCTGGAGATAACACTTGTACCACTGAGGTAACCAGGACACAATTAACCCTCCCCCATGAGACAGGGTTTCTCTATGTAGTCCTGTAGGGTAAAAGGGCCAGCCAAAGAAACCCACCCTGGCTCTGAGAGCTGAACCAGTGAAAAAAATACTTTATCCCTGAACCCAGAACCAAAGAAATGCAGCCTAACTTTGAAATCAGTGCCAAAGAAACATACTTTGGCCCCAGAATCAAGCCAGTGAAAGAAACACACTTTGGCCCTGAAACCAGAGCCAAATCTGTTCCTGATCAACTAAGCAGAAAAGCAAACAATCCCTGAGCAGGAAAAATGATCAACCCCTAAACAAAACCAACCAATTCCTGAACATGGGATCAACCAATCCGAGCTCAAGGATTGCAATCTGACCAATCTTCACCCTGGAAGTCTTCTCTGCCACCAAGAAGCTCTATGTAAGTCCTGAGCCTGCTGCCCTCTCCCACCCCGGCTGAGACAGTCACACTCTCCTGGATTCTTCCCTCTCATTAAGTCTCTTGAATGAGGTTTGAGTAATGACCTTCTTCATCTTTCATGATGGAGCCTGGATGGAGAACAGCTGAAGAGAGCGAAGCTGTAACACTTAGGCTGGGGAAGTGGAGTTGTTACACTCCGGCTATCTGCAGCAGGACCGAAACAATTTTGCAGGGGAAGCCTTTCCCTGAAGCAGGGCTGTAAGCTGCTACCTGTGCTTACTGTGGCCTGTGGTGTTCATTGGCTCCCAACTGCCCGAATACTCTTCCATCGAGCTGTAACACTCAGTGTTCCTGGGCTCCTGACTGCCAGGATCCCTTTCCATCCAAGCTTCGCTAACACTTAACAGTCCTGGAACTCACTCTGAGGACCAGGCCTGGCTTTGAACTCAGAGTTCCACCTTAAAGGCATGCGCTACCACCACTCAGCTACCACACTAACTTTTAATCAGTATGACTTTATACTCTCTTCCAGTAGCTTCCCTCAGCTAAATGAATAAGACCTTAGTTTCCACAAGGTCCAGCCCAATGTCTCTCATCTGTCTGAAACTCAGCCATGCTAGAGAAAGGCTACATTTTCCTCTTTATCTGCATGAGCTAGGGGAGGCACCAGGGAGAATGTCATCAGTAGAGTTCTGAGAGAAAGCTCAGAGAAGCTGAAAGAAGACAAGAATGAGATCCCAGGTTCTGTTCCAAAAAGAGAGAAATAGTGCAGATAAGCAAGGCAGACACTGGACAGAGATGGAGAACATTCTACAGGACTGTCTGCTTTGGAGGTCAGGGTCTCATGTAGGCCAGAAGTTGGCTTCTGATGTGTTACGCAGCACAGGCTGGCTTTGAACTTCTGATCCTGCTTTTACCCTTCAAATGATGGGGTCACAGTGTTTATAGTCATGTTTGTCTTTCTTATTTTCTTCCTGAGACAGGGTCTTACTATATCATCCACATCAGTCCCTCAAGGGCAGTGGGAATGAATCAGGGGCACACCAATAAGCCTGGCATTACCCAGTAACTTTCTATTTGTTATGACACAAAAACCTCTGTATCCTAGAATGGTCTCAAACTCTTCACAAGTAGCCTAGATGACCCTTAACTTCTGATCTGCCAGTCTCGTCACACACTAAGTTCTATATAGTATCTTTAGGGCTGAGCTCTGAGTTGGCCATGGAGTACGGAGCCCTGGAGGGAAACATGGCTGATCTGGATGCTGTCCGTCAATAAGGACAGACTATCTCTGGCTGGCCTAAAACGTGGTATGTAGACTAGACTGGCCTCACAGAGACACATCTGCCTCTACCTCCTAAGTGCTGGGGTTAGAGGTGTGTACCACCACATCTGGCCTTTTTGCCCTGATTACAGATGTGCTGTGCCCAGTTTCCCCAAGGTCCTGCTGCTGTGACTCTCCACGATAACAGACTGTCCCCTGGAACTGTCTCCTGTAAGCTCTTTCAGTAGGGTAGTCTCTGTTACACTCCTGGGAAGGAAACCAGGACCAAACACTGTCTCATGGTCCTCACAGGACTAGAAGGCAAACGATCCCATCTTGGAAAGAACAAAGTCTGATGGAGCTGGGTCCTGCTTCCCCATGCCCACCTCTTTCCCGATGCAGGCTACCCACAGTACTTGTCTTACTGTGCCCACACAGCACAAGTAACTTCAAATGTCCACAATAATAAGAATTCACAGGCTCTGATATAAGTTATCACAGATCACCAAAAACGAGTTATCTTGTATATTTACCATCTTGGTGTGAGATTACGGAACAGCTTGAGACCAAACAAAGGCCCCTGGAGGTCTCCAGCCCCAAACTCCAACTGTTTGGAAAATAAACAGAGAAAGCATTACTGGTGCTCTTTCTACAGCAGCAGCCCAGGGCTCAGTACAAACCTGGTCGAGCTCTCACCAGAGGGCTGGCAGATTGCTCAGGTCTCAGCAACACCTCTGAATCACAGGGAGCCCAGACTGTACATAGGGACTCCTCCAAGGAAATGTCAGTCCTGACTTCTGACCTCCTGTGGCTCAGGTCAGAAGGGGAAGGAGGCTGCAAGTCCACACCCCTCCCACTGCAGCCACCTGCTTGCATGCCATGTTCAGCGGTGTGACTCCACCCTCCGTGCCATACTGCTGACCCGACAGGAAGGACTTCTGGGTACTGAGATGGGCTTGGGCCCTGATGTAGAAGCCCATCAGCCCTCTGGCACTTTCCTAGCTGTCTCATTTATTACTAGCTCAGGTGACTTTCAAGCAGCACCCCCCTAAGACAGTAAAGGTTATCTTGCCATGTGACTACTCAGTAATGGGCCACACCTGTACTGACACCAGCGTCCAGCTGGCCTTACCTCTCCCCACCCCTTTGCAGAAGTGACTCGTCGGAGGGCAAAGTTAATGGAACCACCGCCATTGCCGTTCTGGGTGGAGAGACTTCCGGAGAGGATGGCTGTGTCTGTAGCTGTCAAGGGTGCCTGAGAGAAGACAGTCACCAGTAGTGGCACGTGAACAGAAGCAACGGGGACACACCTTAGGTCTAAGACATAGGTCACCTGTCAGTTCAGGACAGAGACAGGCACCTCCTCAACTGCTCTGCTCTGCTCTCCTCTCACTTCCTGTCAATAGCATGTGGCCATGAAAGTAGCAGTTTATTTTACAAAACTCTTTTGAGAGCTCTGGCTGCTGGGCTATACATGCTTGTGGGATGATGTGCCTGCCTCTGCCTCTTGAGTACTGGCATGTGCCATCATACCAGCCATATGCATTATGTATGAATGTGGTATAGGGATCAAGCCATGGCCTCCAGAGTACTGCTCTGTGCTACTGTGCCCAGCCATATGCATTCAATTATGTATATGGCACTGGGAATCAATACCATGGCCTTCTGGCATGTGCCATCATGGCTAGTCATGTGCATTTATGTATGTACACACATGTCCTGGGGACCAAGCCCACAGCTGCGGTTACCAGGCAGACACTCTACCTGCTGAGTTACCTCTTGAGCTATAGAATTTCTTTTTTTTTCTTTTTTTTTTTATTAAAAAATTTTTTTTTGATTTATCTATTTATTATGCATACAGTTTTACAGAAGAGGGCGCCAGACCTCATCATAGATGGTTGTGAGCCACCATGTGGTTTTGCTGGGAATTGAACTCAGGACCTCTGGAAGAACAGTCAGTGCTCTTAACCTCTGAGCCATCTCTCCAGCCCCGAGCTATAGAATTTCAAGGAGAGAATCTCCAAAGCACACAGAGAATGGCTGAATGGTCTAGTGTGCCAATGGCAGGAGCTACATGGAGACCCCATCTTGTGCCTTCCCATAATGTGCTGTCCTGGCTCTCTACTCCCAGCCTGCCACCAGGGTTCTGGCCATATTAAGGGCTCTTCTAGGACACCAAGTTTCTTGGCATTAATTCCATGGGGTAGACTTATACACTGGATAATAAATGAAGACAATGTGGAGGGAGATCCTGGTGTCCTGAGTAGAATAGGCCCCTAGTGCATCCAGGGACAAGAGAGTGGTATTCAAATTCCCCGGCTCAGGACCAGAGCTGCTACTGTTTTCCACGCAGTCAAGTACTTAGAACTGAGCCTAGTTTTGAGAATTATCTGCCAGCCAGGGCTGCTTTCATTCCTAAAATCAACATGACCTTGGGCATCTATGCTTATACCATTAGCACCCCTAATTGGAGAAGACCCGGGACCTTGGGATTGAGGATTGAGTGCCAGCACTTGTGTGTGGGCAAGCAATAACAAACAAGGCCAAATGGAGTGTGCTTGCATGTTCTTGCGCTCTCCCTTCCCAGGGGCTAATTGCAGCCTTTCATAAATAAAAATGAGGAGAAACCCCGAGCTGACTCCCATCCAGCTGCTCCGGCACTGCGCCTCATTAACTCAGGCCCAAGCTGCACTTGGAGAGCTGTCTGTGCTTTACCTCAATGGACTGGGATATGTGCATTTTATTAATCTCAATCTGCGGAAATCCACTTCCAGACACATCTTCATATTCCTCATCATAGCGATCAAAAAGGTCAGTGGCATCTACTCCAACGCTGATGGTTCCCTGGGGCAGAAAAACACGCAGTAAGTACAAAGTGCTATGTTTGTGGAATGAAAACATTGAAGCAAAGTGTTCATGCCTTTGACTTCACAGAAGGACAGCGCTCCATGAAGCCCATGAAGCATGAATGACACAGTTCAAATAATAGGCTGCAGAATGCCTTGGACTGTTAAGAGCCAGAAAACACCAGTTCTGTGGGAAGAGCCAGTCTGTACACACTCATGCACCAGAGGCAAGGCATGGGCAGGAGAACTGCATGACTGAGCACAAAGGACCCTGGCCACATTACCTAGACATCAGCCAAGTGCACTAAGCGCCTTTACTTCAAAACCACCTCTGAATTCCACAAGACCCAAGGAAGCAGGAACACAATGTGCAATAGGGTGTTCACACATTGCTCTGCCCTTGAAAATTAAGTTGAGAGGCTGGAGAGATGGCTCAGAGGTTAAAAGCACTGACTGTTCTTCCAGAGGTCCTGAGTTCATTCCCAGCATCCACATGGTGGCTCACAACCATCTATAATGAGATCTGGTACCCTCTTCTGTACACTGTATACATAATAAATAAATAAATTTTTTTTAAAAAAGAAAGAAAACTAAGTTGAGCAACAAAATTCAGGATGTTCACAAGAAACACTAAGCAAAAACTTTGCTGACTGATTGTTGTAGTTAGGGTTATTAGAGCTGTGATGAACACCATGACTAAAAGCAAGCTGGAAAGGAAAGGATTTATTTGGCTCACACTTCCACATCCATAGTCCATCACTGAAGACAGTTAGGACAGGAATTCAAACAGAGTGGGGGCCTGGAGGCAGTAGCTAATAATGCAGAGGTCATGGAGGGATGATGGTTACTGGCTTGCTCAGTCTACTTTCTTATAGCACCCAGACTATCAATCCAGAGATGGCCCCTCCCTATAGGCTTGCCTACAGCCCAGTCTTATGGAAGCATTTTCTAAACTGGGGACCCCTCCTCTCTGGTGACTCTAGTCTGTTGAGTTAACATAAAATTAGCCAGCACACTGATAAAAATCCTTCACAGAAAAACAACGTTTACCAGTTTCTTTCAAAGTTCTAAGACTTTACTTGTGGGTATGTATCTTAACCTAGTGTGTGTGCACACTATACACACAATCACACACGTTAATTTTTCTCCAGTTTGTTTATTATTTTCTCATTCTGTGGTCCAGGCTGACTTGAACTCCCCATGCACACTGGCCCTGAACTGGAAGCTCTTCTCCTGCCTCTCAGGTGCTAGGATCACAGGAGCACAGCCATGGACCAGCTGGCTTCATCCAGAAGCAGATGACAATTGGTACCGGGCCAAGTTAAGTTCATTTTTGTTTTCTGCAAAACTCAGGTTTGATTGTGTCTTGACACATTTTCTGGAATTTGACATGTCCCACACCCTCACACCCTAACCTTCACACTGATAAGATGTTTTGCCAAATAACTGAAAAATATGCAGCCAAGTTCCTATATAACCAAAATTCTTCTGAAAATAATCCCAACCCTTAAAGTCCCACTATCCTACAGTTTTGGGGGCTATATAAACTATACTTATCCCTGTGTTCAGTGCTATTTTCTTAAACCTCACTTTAGGGAGATATCCCTGTCTGACAGAAAATAAAGCTTGCATAATTTGATCACAGAACTGGGCTAATGGTCTTTACTCTCATTTGGCACTAATGAGCCATCACTAAGCTCTGCAAATCTTGTTCCTGCAGGTTGCTTGTGACAGAATCCCATGTAGCTTGGTCTGGCTCAAACTCATTATGTAGCCGGACGACCCTAAACTCTTGGTCCTCCTGCCTCCACCTCCAGGGGCTGGGATCATGGGTGAACTACCACCCTGCACCTCCAGGGGCTGGGATCATGGGTGTACTAACACCCTGCACCTCCAGGGGCTGGGATCATGGGTGAACTACCACCCTGCACCTCCAGGGGCTGGGATCAT
>PVIH01004303.1:0-59650 GCA_004025045.1 Sigmodon hispidus
TGTTTCACTTGCATTTTGTGACAAAATGAGGCAAAACTCTTAGATGTATAGGCTGGCCCGTTGTCGGTTTTCAGTGTATCGGGCTTGCCCCAAGCTGCCCAAGCTTCAAGGCAGTGGGTAATGACATTGTGAACCCTTTCTCCAGAAAGAGGTGTAGCATGCATTACTCCAGAACATGTACTAATGGAGACATGCACATTCTGAAGCTTTCCAAAGGATGGAACATGGGTAACATCCATCTGCCAAATTTCAAGTGGAAAAATGCCTCTGGGATTAACCCCTATTTTCTGAGCAAGCAAGAATTGCACACAAGCAGAACAGTTTTTCACAATGTTCCTAGCTATCTCCCTAGAAATTTTAAATTTAGTTCTTAAAACCACAGATGAAACATGGTATAAGCTATGAAACTCTCGCGCTTGTGTTTCAGAGTCCAATGCCACAAAAGCACGCATTGCCAGATCAACTTGTTCATTGGTTTTTGCCATAGGACCAGGCAACAAAGAATGAGCTCAGATATGAGTAATATAAAAGGGATTGGATCGATGCAAAATCTCACCTCTTATTCCTGCTAAAAGTGAGGCTACCATACTAGAGGGTTTAATATAGGAAACAATTTCTAAAATTTTTAACAGCATTCACCACATATAATGAATCAGATACCAAATTAAAAGACTCAGGAAAACATTTAAAAACCTCTAAAACTACTTGACATTCTACTATTTGGGGAGCATTTGGACGGCACTCAACAGTTACAGGTGAACCTCCTTGCACCATGTAGGTTCCTTTCTCAGTCTTAGACCCATCCGTGTAGATGGTTAAGGCATTGTTCAACGGTTGCTTCCTCGTGATCCGAGGAAACACCACAGGCTGCTGAACTATGAATCTTAAAAGTTCACTCTTGGGCAAATGATTATCACTTGTACCAGAAAAGGCACAAACCAATATAGCCCATTCTGAGGTAGTGGCAGCCAATATCTCTACTTGTTCTTTTGTATAAGGGACTATAAGTCGATCAGGTGTCTTGGCAAAAGATGTAATAGATTGTTTAATGCCTAATAACGCAACCTCAGCCGTCATAGATGGATAGTGAGACAAGTTTCTCATCCCTGTAGATTTAGTATGAATCCACAGTAGAGGTCCTTCTTGCCAAAGAACACCAGTTGGAAAGCCTAAAGTGGGGAGGATACACATCCAAATGGACTTGGATTCATCACAGTGCACCAACTGTGCCCTAGTAATTGCTTGCTCTACCTTTTGAAGTGCTATCTGAGCCTCTGGGGTTAGCTGACGTGGGGAATTAAGATCTGGATCTCCCTCTAAAATATCAAATAAGGGTTTAAGCTCAAAGCGAGTTAATTACAAATATGGCCGAATCCAATTTATATCCCCAAACAATTTTTGAAAATCATTTAAAGTCCTTAAGCAATTGGTCCTAATTTCTACCTTTTGTGGTCTAACATGTGCATTCTGAATAATAGCTCCTAAAAGTTCAATTAGGTTCCCTGAGACCTCCCCCTTATTGGGAAGGGCTCGCCAAGCCTTCATATTAATGGTGTAATGGTGTTTATTTGATTATAAACTTCCATAGGATATGCTGTCTGATTATTTACCCATTGTCCTTGCCCTAACAGCATATCTGCACTCCATGCTGGCTGCCCATTGGCAGCGTTCTCCCGGGCCTAACTATGTGCCAGATCAGTCACAATTGACTTCCAGTCTAAATATTGCCCAGGATTGAGACACGGTTTTGCTAAGCTACTCCAGTTACTAGGCGTCATGGCAGATCTACTCAGTCCCTCAACCTGTGCTATTGTAAAAGACACAGCAGTGCCATAAGTGCGGACAGACTCTGCCAGGGATTTCACTGTCTTAAAATCTAAAAGCTCGTGATACCTTTGCCCCTGGTTATCTTGAAAAACTGGAAAAGCCATCAACACGCTAGGACGCAGCTCACACTGGACTCTCTTCCACACTTTTGTGTTGTCTGGTAGCTTAGAACAGATACCCTCACCAGGCTGGCAATACGGAGGGGGGCAATAGGCGCAGTAGGGGAAACAAATTGTAATTGCTGACTCTGCCCCTCTTGGCTGCTTTTAACCCATCTATCTCTCCTACTGCTAGCAAGCAGAGCGGACTCAGAAGAAAAAAAAAAAAAACCTTAATGAAGCAGCTCCTTAAGAGTCAAAAAAATTGGACATGAGGTTAAAAACCTCATCCTTATATAACCTTTAATTCCTACCTTAATTTAACGCTCACACCATTACTCTTCAACAGCTCTTTTAAAGCTGTGGCAATCGGGTGAGAGAAACTTACATTCATATCTTTGCCTATTTAAAACCCTTTATATCCTAAACAACCCCAAACTACCAACGGGTTAGATCCGCTCGTCAGCAGACGCCCCGTCCTCTGCTTTTTCTACAAGCAGAGTTTTCCTGCTTAATGCAGGTCTCACTATTTTCCTGTGAGACTTACCGGTTAACCTTCCTGATTACTGCAGTTCTGAATCTCCTTCAGATTCGTCTGCAGCAACTTCACTGATGGTCCACTCTGTGTGTCGAGTTCTGAATCGGTCTTCTCTGCGAGGGCGCGAAGATTCTCGGGTTTTGGTGTCACTTGTGGCGAGCCGCTTCTGTCCTGCAGAACGACAAGTCATCACGCGCACGATTCTTCTCGGATCACACTTTAGTAGAGTACAGCTCAGTTGTGAAATGGTGGAAAGAAGACCCCGAGCCTGAGATTCAGCCTGCTTATATAGGGAAGCCTGGTGCGTGATTGGTGCCCATCACAATGCCTCTTTAACATATAGCTGGTGATTGGTTCAAAGTAGTACTCATTAACATGTGGCTGGTGATTGGCCCAAAATAATGGCTCATTAACATATTTGAGGATCACATCAGATAGGTCCTTTCTCAATGCCTAATTAGCATAAGCACATCGGATTGGTCACTACTCGATGCCTAATTAGCATAAGCGGCAATAGAATGTTCCGGCAAGCTGTACAAAGGCAAACCGCGCCCTACAACCTGCTGAGAAGCAACAGTTCTGTCATGATTGACAACATTTGCTGTGAAAGTTGCCAATATAAGAATAATATTCCCTTGCATATACATATTTTAAATTAAAATAGCAATGACCCAGGCTTGAGGCCTATTTGTATATGATCGTGAGTAGAGCTTCCTTTTTTTGACCACTAATTTTTCTGGAAGAAAATAATCTTACTAAACTTGTTTACAGTAAAGATGTCTCTACCTTCCAGCTCCTGTGATCTCCAGTTTAACCTTTTATTAACTGTAACCCTGTCATGTGCTCCTTGAGAGCTATTTCTGTGATCAACCTTCCTCACGTTCCTTAATAATAATAATAGCTTCAGAACCCACCAAAATTTAATATATGACCGTTGTAATGACAATGAAAGGTCTCTTACACAAGCGCACACGCATGCTGTGGGGGTACGTCTGTCTTTCTTTTTTAGTCTGGTTCTTAACCACAGAGTTTACAACAGATGTTAAATAAGTGAATCTCTGTGACTTTTCCATCAGCCTGGTCTACATGAGACACTATCTTATAAACAAAACAACAGCAGAATCTCTCCCGCAAAAAACCCCAAAACCATTGTGTTAAATATCTTTTAAAATAACCAATTCACCACCCTGGTTAGTCCTAAACTTATTTTTTGATTCACATCCAGGAATCCCTGTTTGGCCTCAGCAGGGTCCCTAAAAGACTAAGAGGAACTCCCCAGGGCGATGCAGGGTCGGAGCGGGAGGAGGGGGATGCCTTGCCAGGGTGGGACTGGAACTCCAGGTTTGTTCTCTGCTTGATTTTCCTATCATACATCAAGGAAGAGTGTTATTCCCCCACACACACCCCGAGTTGCCTTCCTATTTACCTCTTTCATTCTTGCTTAAAAAGAAAGAGTGCACCACAAAAAGATCCAGTCCAAGGTGCCTGTCAGACATTCTGCATTCTCTGCTTCCCAGCAGTCCTCAGAAGAGAAGCGGTGTTGAAGGAAATGCTGCTGCGGTGAATACAATATACACACACCAAGAAGCCTGCCTCTGGTGTAGCCAAGACAACCTGCCAGGTTTGGAAGAGATAGGGACTGAAAAGCCTCTCCGCAGAGGCAGTAATCCTAATCAGACCCAATGAAACCAAATCAAGAAAAAGCCCTGGCTTAGTGGATAAAAATGCTCCTGAATGATTTTCTGGTCCCCAGAAAGGGGACTGGGAAAGGAGACGAAAAAACCAATACCTGTTTTCTAGGGAGTAGAAATGGGGGGAGGGGAGGGTGCAGTCTAAATATCCTGTGGGAGTGGTCTTGAGCATCTCTGGGGGAGGAGCCAAGGTTTGATGCACTTTCTGAGATGAAGTAGGGCTTGGAGCGGGGTGGGGGTGAGGGTGGAGGTGGGGGTGGGTGGGGGCATGGGGAGGTGTTGAGGTGGAGCTTCCATCAGAACAGGGATGCGCCACACTTTTGAACTTTCCTTCAGCAGTTTTTTATCTGGCACTTATGGTGATCAATCACACTTGCAATCTGATAAAATATACATCAAAAATAAAGCCATTGCCTGACATTTACACTTACTCGAGTTTGTTTTTATTTATCATGCTTGAGATCATCTTTCCATCATCTTTTTAGGAGCAATCAATGGATCCCACCTAGACTTCATTTTCTTTAAAATTTCTTCATTTTCATTAAAAACTCTTAGGCTTTCGTGGGGCATGTGTGTGGCTCCCTGGGTAAAGATAGCTGTTGCCAAGCCTGATGACTGAGTTCATATGATAATTCAAGTTATGTTTTCAGTTTAAATTACTGTGCTTAAGAGATTTATAAAATAAAAATGTCTTTAACCTGTAAGCTCCCCTTGCCTAAGACAGATATTTCTGGAATGCTGGGGACTATTGTTCATGTAAGATAACAAGCTACTGGTTTTCACTTCTGTAAACTACATTGGTTGCCCCAACCACACAGGATACGCTTGATCACTTGTAGGCAGGAAGTATGTCCGGATGTATACTCATCCCTAATTGGACAAATGTAAGAAGTATATAGACTTGTGGGTTTTGCCTTTATATGCCTCTGGCTAATATAATTTTCTACTGTACTCTGGGAATCACAAGTATGTCCTAGCCAGTATTTAATATATCTTGCTACAAATTTGGCTCAAAAATCTTTGTATCGGTCTTATTCTTGCCTGATGAGATTCATATTTGGTCCCCAGGCCACAAGGTGAAAGAAAAGAGAACCAGCTCCTACAAGATGCCCTCAGACCTCCACATAGACTGAGGGACTAGAGTTAGCATTCAGAGGGTTACATCTGCCCTCCAGGACCTAGCAGGTCACATCCAGCAGCAGTAGCCAAACACGGTGTCTACTGCTGTTACTGAGTAGAACATTCTCCCTATTAGGAGATGTGGCCTCGTTGAAGGAAGTGTGTCACTGAGGGTGCAGGCATTGAGGTTTCATATGCTCAGGATACAGCTCAGTGTGTCAGTCAACTTTCTGCTGTGTTTCAGTCAACCCCTGTCTGCACCCTGCGGTGTTCCCTGTCATGATGATGATGAACTGAACCCCTGAACTGTAAGCTGTCACCTCAACTAAATGTTTTCCTTATAAGAGTTGCTATGGGCATGATGTCTTTTCACAGCAAAAAAAAAAAAAAAAAAAAAATAACTAAGACACCACATGTGTAAACATATACATACATACACAAAATTTTTAAAATGCTAAAAGCATGTTGATAAAGTATGAAAGTAGCCAAAGAAAGTACACTGCATGCATAATATATATAAGAACTAAAAAATAAAGTCATAAAATAATGCAAGTAAGTCACAATGGAATAGCAACTGCAGGGTACGCAAAAACATAACAAGCCAAAAGTCCTGTCAATTTCTTTTTTTCTCATTTTTTGTTATTAATAAAGTCTCATTTTTTTATCCATGTAACCCCTTGTTCAAATGTCCTTCCCCTCCTGCCCCTACTCAATTTCAATTTTGTATACAGAGAAAAATATTTACAAATGAGTCATGTTGAGAGGGGTGGTATATGTTTGTAAGTCCAGCTACTGGGAAAACCTAAGATAGAGGATGTCAAGTTTGAGGCTATCCTGGGCTACATAGTGAAAGGCTGCACGAGATAGTCTATAATATCAAAGGAAAGTCAACCACAGAGTCAAGCCATGAAGGTCAGGAAGTGGTGACCCACACCTGTAAGCTTAGCTTTAGGGATATTGGAAGAGAATAACTGGGTGGAGGTTTCAGCTTTTCTGGACATTTTTTCAGTGGGTAGAGGGAGAAGATTTTGAGGTGAGAGGTCTGAGGAGTTGGCAGATGAGAAGTGGCTGTGGTTTGTTTTCTATCTCTTTTAATATTCTAGCTTTTCTTCATTATATGGCTCTGGGTTTTTTTTTTAAGATTTTATTTATTATGCATACAGTATACAGAAGAGGGTACCAGATGTCATCATAGATGAGCTACCATATCGTTGCTGGGAGTTGAACTCAGGATCTTTGGAAAAACAATCAGTGCTCTTAACCGTTGAGCCATCTCTCCAGCCCCGGCTCTGGGTTTTTATTATATACTAAATAGAATTTGTGAAATATCTGTGGGCAGGGCAAGATTTTAAAATATTTTCAGACAAGCAAAAAATGAATATGTATTAGCAGAATAGAAGTATTACAGTAAGTATTAAATGATGCTCTTTAGGACAAGGAAGATATAAGAAATGGGGAAAAGGCCAGAAATAGTTGAAAGATAATTACAATATAGCTTTTTTTCTACTTTTAAAATTTACATGAAAACAGAATTGCTGAAAACAAGCAACAACTTATTGTTATAACATGCACAGAAATAAAATATGTAGCAACAGGAGAGGGGATATCACATGTTAATAACATATTACTATTAACTCTAAAACACAACCAACTGCTAGCTGAAGGAAGAGATTAAAATACTAAATTCATAAAATTAATAATGAGGACAAAGAACAAACACATTGAGAGATAAATGGAAGTTAATCTTGCTCATGGTGAGATTAAATAAAAGCAGCTTTAACATTCCATAAAAGGGCATCCCCAAATTAAGGACCTGCCCATATCAAGTCTACCACTAAGAAATTCATCTCAAATGTACAAATAGAGAATAAAAGTAGAAGGATGAGAAAGTGTAAAATAATCACTAAAAACTGATGTTTATGTTGATTCTTTCCAAAATATACTTTGGAGTCTGTGGTGGTAACACATGCCTTTAGTCTCAGCACTGGTGGCTGAGGGAGGAAGGTAAGCCTGCGGATCTCTGATTTCCAGGCCAAACTGGTCTACAGAGTGAGTTCCGGGATAGCCAGGGCTAAACATAGAAACCTTGTCTTGAAAGAGGAAAGAGCAAAAGAAAGAAATAATATATGCATGTATATATATATATATTTCAGGATAAGAAACATTTCTAGAGATAAGGATTTTTCCATAATGAAAACAAATCAGTTAATCATGAAAGCAATAAATAAGTCTAATGCATACACATCTAAAATCTACACACAAGAAAAAAAATTCGTAAAACAAAATATTATGGGATTGGTGCTGAAGAGATGGCTCAGCAGTTAAGAATGCTTGTTGTTCCTGCAGAAGGCCTCAGTACTCATAAGCAGCTCACAACATGCATAACACCAGTCCAGGCATCTGATGCCTCTTTGAATCCCAGAGGGCAACAGGCACACATGGAATGCACATACAACATGCAGCCAGAGCACTTACACACATACAATAATTTTAAAAGTTGATAAAGGGCAGAATTAGGTGAGTCAGCAGGTAAGAGAGCGCTGGTTGATCTTCCAGATATCTTGGGTTCAATTTTCAGCACACACATGGTGGCTTACAAACCATCTATAAATTTAGTTCCAGAGGATCTGATACCCTTTTCTGGCCTTCAGGGGCACCAGGCTCATACATGGTATGCAAATATTCATGCAGATGGAACACCCATATACATAAAAATATATAATTAAAAAATAATGGAACTGAAATGATAAACAAATTCTCAGTTGTAACTGAAATCTTAGAATGACTTAAAATAATGAATTCTTGTTTTTGTTTTTTGAGACAGGGTCTCACTATGTAGCCTTGGCTAGCCTAGAACTCACTATGTAAACCAGGCTGGCCTCAAACTCATAGATATCCATCTTCCTCTTCCTCTCCAGTACTGAGATTAAAGGTGTGTACCATCATAGCTGGTATAAAAGAATGTAGTTATTTCTTTTATTTGTTTGTATATGTAGTGGGATCAGGGAGTTTGTGCATCAGTACTCCTGGAGGTCAGATACCTCATAAGTAAGTGTCCACGTCTCTCCTGCTATGGGTTTGAACTTAGGTTGTCAGACATGGTGGTGGACTCTTCACACTTAGCTATCCGGCTGGCCCAACTCTTGCTAACTTGAAAATGGGTAGATAGAAAATTAGCACAGACATAGGAAATGTATATAATGTCCACCAAAATGTTTTTTCTTACTTTTGTTACGGCCCTTTTTGAGACGAGTTCTTTCTGTGGCTCTGGCTGCCCTGGAAATTATGTAGCCCAAGATAGCTCAGATCTACAGCAGTCCTGTTTCAGTTTCATGTGTCAGGGTCTACAGATACGAGTCACCACACCAGCTTTTCTAATTTGTTTTAACTGACATTTACACAGCATTAATAACAACAAAACGCTTATTTTTTCAAGTGTTTGTCAATTACTTACTAACTAGATTGTACATTAGACTATAAAACAAACCTCAGTAAATATAAAAGTATTGAAATTGGACAGAGTATGTTCTCAGATCATAAATCAGTTAAAAATCAGTCTCAGGAGCAGGATGGAGACTCCAGAGCCTGTGATTCTCCTGGGCCCTTCAATCAAAGCAGTTTCTGTGAGACTGTCAAACCTTCCAGTACATTCCTCCACTTCTTGTTCTCAGGCCCCCAGTGCGGCCAAGGCTCCAAATGTTATGGGTTCCCTCAGGCTTCCAAGATCACTCAGGTTTCCAAGTGTCCCCAACTTTCCTAGGGAACTCTGGCTTCTAAGTCTCCGAGAGCCCCTAAGCTCTTTGAGGACCCAGCCTCTCCAAGGCTCACAGGAGGCAGCGGCAGAAATGAGCGTGTATACTGAGAAGCAGAAGAACAAGCCGGAAAGACACTTCAAAAAGTGCAAATACTGGACATGGCCCCAGAGACAAAAATTAGTGTGAAGGAGTACCAAGTACAAGTATAATTTAGGAACTAACTAACGAACTAAATCCTCCCACCAGTGTCTCCAGGACCAATCTGGCATACGTGGTCAGAGCTGGAACTGCCCTCTATTGCTCTTGAAATGGCCAGCTCTCCAGCCTGCGAGCCCTGGATTTGCTGCCTGTCACCGCTTGCTAGTTGGAGGCATCGTAAGCATGTTGTAGATTTCTAGGAGTAGGAGTGGAGTTGCTGGGCATTGGTGTCCCTAGTTCAGATGGTGTTATGTTCAGGCTCCATTGTCCTGTTCTGGTTCTCTACTGTGAGCATCCTTTGCTCGCTCGGGACTCAGGGCTGAGTCTTTTCCATCTGCCAGCTAAACCTGTATTCTCAGCTATTTTTTTTTAAAGATTGTATTTGTTTTTATTTTATGTGTATACATGAGTTTCTGCATTTACATGTCTGTGTATCATGAGTGTGTGGGTACTCGCAGAGGCCAGAATTGCTCGAGTTACAGGCAAATGTGAGCCGCCTGTTGTGGGTGCCAGAAAGCAAACCTAGGTCCACTGGAAAAGCAGAGCATGCTCTTAGCCACTGTTCCAGTCTTGTTTTATTTTTAAGGTCGCGTGTCACTGTTTAGTAATGGCTGGCCTGGAACAAACGTACTGTGTCGTCACTCAGGAAAGCCAGGAACTCATTTTGAACTTCCTACCTCAGCAAACCAAGTTCTCTGATTAAAGGTTGATGGCTGGGGACGGTTAGTAGTGTCACGTGTGCATTTGGAATTCTCAGTGTCTTTTTTTAATTTGTGTTTTATTTAATTCTAAATAAATATTTTTTTTTAAAAGAAAACTCATTTGGCTAGCTTCAGACATATGAGAAATTTCTAAGAGTTTGGAAATAAATGCATTCCTAAATAAATAAATACATTTTTAAAATAAATAAATTTTTAAATATTTTAACTGAGTTGTAATGAATTATTGTTTATTAAAATGTGCGAGACGAAGCTAATATAGTAAAAAGAAGGAAATGTTATAGCATTAATGTTTATAGTAGAAAAAAAGAAATGTCTGAATTTCATTTAAGCTTCTACCTTAACAAACTAAAGAAAAGCAAGTGAACCCAATTACAAATTCAGGCAGAAATAAGAATAAAAAAATTAAACAAAACCTCAAGACCACTGATATAAAACAGTTTTTCTAGCTAAGGGTATCCATGACAAGAGAGTCGATGGATTCAGATGTTAGATGTGTCGGTGGTAGTGCATGAAGTTTCAGAAGTTGCTTTCTGACTTAATATCCAGACCGTGAGGTCAGCATCTCTGTGAGAACGGCAGAGATGGAGTTAGGGACTTTGAAGTAAAGCAGCTATGAAGTGGACCCCTAAGGTTACAGACAAGCAAATAACCTTGTGTTGGGTAATGATGACAGCATTAAGCTTCCCCTGATGTTTAATAAGTTTTTGGCCCTGCTATTTAATTACTTTTAATATGATCCTTGTAAAACATGGGTAGGTTGCCTATTATCCCATTTTATAGGTCAGGAAACTGAAGTATTCAAAAGCCAAATGTCTGCCTAAAGGCTGTAAAATTTGCTGGTGGAAAATTGAGGCCTGGGATCCAGGCTCTAAGCTAAGCCTTTGACTGGCTTTTGCAGGCATTTCTTTAGGGTAAATCAGAGAATTAAGACAGACTGTCAATAAGTTCCTCATCTGTGGCCTACCTTTCCTTGCAAGCTGCACTGTGACCAGGTTGATTACATGCGGGTTTTGTACAGGCATCCACATGGTACTGCTACATCCAGGAAATAGTTTCCCTCTGGTTCTGTCCAACTTCTAACTCTTATAATCTTTCTACCCTCTTTTTCATGATGTTCCCAGAGCTTTGGGAAGTGGATGTGATACAGATGTTCCATTTGTAGCTGAGCCTTCTACTGACATTTATTCTCTGTGTTTTGTCCAACTGTGAGTTTCTGCAGCATGCTCGGCACAGGAAGCTTCTCTGAAGGTCTAAGAGCTTTGGTTGTCTAGTTTTGGACTATTCCTCATTGTGGCTGAAAGCACAGAACTATTCAACTTGTTTATTTAAAAGTGATATTTATCATTGCAAAAACCTAATTCATGATGATTTGTAAAAGTGGATACTTTATAAGAAAAATTATTTACAAATAAGACAAAATACAAAACAAATATTATTGATTAATTTAACAAATATTTATTTGAGGTAATTTTGTATACTCAGTACACTTGAAACATTGAGTATATAGCAGGAGACCAAACACTGAGATATCCTTACCCTGATGATCTTTTCATGTGAATAATGGATAAATTATAATGGATAAAGGATAAATAAAGCATGTTGGCAAGTCCCCAGAAGACTAAAACCTGGAAAGGAGATGAGAAATGACTTTGGTGGAACTCGGAAAACTAAGGTTTACCATTATGTAGATTTGACATCTGATGACATTAAGAGATCTTGAATGACTTAATTTCATGTTGACCTCCTCACATGTTCACATGGATAAGACCTCCCAGTCAACCAGATTACCTAGTCATGGGGATCCCGGACAGTTCCTGCCAGTGCTTAAGTGGTGAGTTTTCATTCTCTGGCCATCACTGGAAGTTTTAGAACAAGCCATCACACCATTTTGGGGAGCCAGGAGTTATCTTATCCAGACTCTTATAACTTTCCTATTCAACTCTCTCTTCTGGAGAAGAGCCCTGTGTGGCACATGCTGTCTTAGTCCTCCAGGCTGTGAGTATGTATGAGTGATAAGCTGCCATTATCATAAATCTTCCCCACTCCCCTAGAGCAGGGATCTCTCCCTCATCAGCAGGTAAATCAAAGGCCATCAGAGCAGCAATCAAGTGCAAAGTTTCTGTTTGTATTGATGAAAAAGTTCTGGAGGCAGGTGGAGGTTAGGATTACACAACACTGAAAACATGAAGCTACTGGCTTGTGTTGGCTAATTTTACATTGTATGTGTTTTGCCATAATAATCCATAGAAAAGGTAATGATGAAGATAAGAGTAATGTGTGTAAAGGATACTGAGGAAAGACCTTTCTGAGGAGATAATGATGATAAAGAAAGCTGTTTGGAGGTCTATCGTGGATGGAGTTTTCCTGTGCTGGCAGCTACTCTCTCATAACCACCCAGACTCTTAATATTAACTGTAAATGCTTGGCTAATAGGTGAGGCTTATCACAAGCTAACTCTTATATTTAAATTAACCCATATTTCTTATCAAAGTTTTGCATGGCTTGGTACTTTTTCTAGGTATAGCATGCCCATCTTGCCTCTTCTGCTCAAGACTCCTGACTCCACCCTCCTTCTTCCTAGCATCCTCCTAGTCTGGCTCTCCTGCTCAATCTCTTCCTGCCTAGCTATTGGTCAGTCAGTTTTTTGTTTGTACAAAAGACCCATGTTTGAGGTTTCTCATCTTCCACTGAGAAAAGCTTTCTAACAATATGTTAGCAACTTATTCTTCCACTGTGAATCTTCTCTGCCACTGCCTTGCTCAGCAGAAACAATACATGTTGTCCAGGTCAAGTGCATTTTTTCTAGCACTGCATATTTCACAATTTGTCAAGAACACTTCAACCACATTCACATTATTTTCTGTCATCTTTACAAAATCCTTTGGTGATGGAGGAGTCTTAATTAACATTTATTGGACGTGACTTAAATGCTACAGATCTTTGTTAACAAAATACACAAGGCCAGCTTCCTTGCTTGAGATGCATGTCTAGCACACAGGAAGGATCTCTCTCTCTCTCTGCCTGTTCTGTCTCTGGATCTCCCTCCCTCTGGTCCCTGACTTGGCCTTGGCTGATGGCCGACCTATTCCTGCCTGGGAATGTTTGTGGATCCAGGCATGAGTGTGGCGTCTGGGACTCCTGGTGGGTAGAGGATGTCCTCAGAGAGAATCTCAGTGAATTTAGCAGACTTTGCTTGTGGGTGAGTGAATCCTTTCCTGAGGGAGCCTGTCACTAAATAGCCAACAAGAGCAGCAAGATAGACTCTAGCCCAGTGGTTCCCAACCTTCCTAATGCTGTGACTCTATAATGCAGTTTCTCATGTTGTAATCACCCCAGACCATAAAATTATTTTTATTGCAATTTCATAACTGTAATTTTGCTATTGTTATGACTCATAATATAAATGTCTGATATGTGGTATGGCCTTAGATGACCCCTGTAAAAGAATCGTTCAACCCCTAAAGGGTCACAACCAACAGGTTGAGAACCCCTAACAATGACCCCAGGAAAAGAAGAAATCTTTTTTCCTTTCAAAAAGGTCTGAATTTTTGTATTGCACTGGACAAGACAAACTAAGTATTTGGTACCGACCTTACAGATACTGCCTCATTTATCCATTTCATAATTAGGCTGATTAATAGGTGTGAAGGAATCAGGTGTCACAGTACAAAGTGATTGCTGCTTGATCTAAGTGTGGATCTGGAGAGCAGAGGAGGTAGAAGAGTGTTCATGACTGGCGAGAGTGGAGGGGTTTGAGGCTGTGGGTTGTGAGGGCTCTGGTGATCTCATTGTTACATGGAGCAGAGACGGAGCCCTGAAGCTTACTGGTCGACCAGTTCAGCTAAATCGATGAACTATAGCTTCACTGTTCTAAGTCTCAAGAAACCTGAGACACATGGCCGATGTGCCTGTTAACACACCAGAGTGGCCACTGGCTGTCAGACTCTCTCAGAATCACAAATACCTGTTAGAGAGTCCTGGTTTCTCTCAGCACTTCTCAGCCATCCACCCTCCTGCCTCCACCCTAGATCCTCTTCAGCTCTGAGCCTCCTTTGCCCCCCTTCCCAGGCTTCTCTTTGCTAAGTAACTCAGCCATTTTGGGCACCCACTCTCTGGGCTTCACTTTTGGTTCTCTCTCCCCTGGTCCCCTTTCTTACCCCTCTTTCTTCTCTTCCTCTCCCACCCTCCCCCACCCTGGTCCAGTCTATTCTCCTGGCCATGTTCAGTCTGGACCCTTCTAGATGCCTCTAACTATTCCCTCCCTCATCTCTACAATAAAAACCTTCTCCTCAACCATCCCTAGGCGTGATCATGTCCTCATCTTTATTCCCACTGAGATACTCATCTCAAAAACTTAAGGTAGAGAGGAATTAAGGATTAGTACCAGATGTCAAGCTCTGCCTCCACAAGCATGTGCGTATGTCCACAGTGTTATGTATACTGCACACATTACAATATATACATACCATGCCACACACCACACAAGAAAAAAAGGAGAAAGCAGACCTATGAAAATTATAATCATGGTGTTCTCTTTAAAGACTTAGATTCCAAAGATAATTTGAGGTTTCCTCATTGGGTTTTAGAGAATTTGACCAATACCTTTCTGTAAGTGGATTGTCCTATTCTGTTAGCTATTGCCATAGCAAGGCAACAGCATGATGACTTGTAAGAAAAGCAGTGGTTTGGAAGGCTGGGGAGTCTAAGAACGTGGTTTGGACACCTGCTCAGCTTCTGGTTTGGGCTTCATGCTGCTTCATGTCATGGCAGAAAGAAAATCTGCTTTGAGTGTGCCTACAAGAGACAAAACATTGCAATAGCCTCCTGTCATGAGCGCATGTTCTAGAATAAAGGCACCAATCACCTTGTGAAGGCACATTCCTCACAACCACATGCCTCTTCGCAATCACACCACCTCCACATGCTGTTAGATTGGAGATCAAGTCTCAACATGAATTTGTGGTAAATAAAAATAATACTAACCATCACAAAAGGCTCAGAAGCTTTTTAAAGTAGCTATAGGGTGAGTCAGAGTTGGCGAAGGAATTCAAAAGCAACCTTGTCTATTTCCTGGTGTAATTTCCAGTTTAGGGTTTATCCTGAGGTTCAGATGAGAGCAGCGTGTAGAAAGGGAAGGAAGAATTACCCTAGCCCAGTGTTGGTATGACAATGATGTACCGTGAGCTAACATGTAGGGTACAAAGTCATGTCAAGAAAGTACAGACCCGGCTCTGCAGACGCCGCTGTCTCCTCTTATCGCTTGCTGCAGCCATGGTCAACCCCACCGTGTTCTTCGACATCACGGCCGATGGCGAGTCCTTGGGCTGCGTCTCCTTCGAGCTATTTGCAGACAAAGTTCCAAAGACAGCAGCAAATTTTCGGGCTCTGAGCACTGGAGAGAAAGGATTTGGATATAAGGTTCCTCCTTTCACAGGATTATCCCAGGATTCATGTGCCAGGGTGGTGACCTCACACGCCATAATGGCACTGGCGGCAGGTCCATCTATGGAGAGAAATTTGAGGATGAGCACTTCATCTTGAAGCACACAGGTCCTGGCATTTTGTCCATCGCAAATGCTGGACCAAACACAAACGGTTCCCAGTTTTTTATCTGCACCACCAAGATTGAATGGCTGGATGGCAAACATGTGGTCTTTGGGAAGGTGAAAGAAGGCATGAACATCGTGGAAGCCATGGAGCGTTTTGGGTCCAGGAATGGCAAGACCAGCAAGAAGATCACCATTTCCGACTGTGGACAACTCTAATCTGGTTGATGTGCGGGCTTCTTACCCACCAGACCATTCCTTCTGCAGCTCAGGAGAGCACCCCCACCCATCTGCTCGCAATGCCCTGTAATCTCTGCTCTCACTGAAGTTCTTTGGGTTTCATGTTCTCCTCATTCCCCTCCAAGTCTAGCTGGATTGCAGAGTTAAGTTTATGATTATGAATAAAATCTAAGTAAGAAAAAAAAAAAGAAAGTACAGACCCTATGTTTACAGATCCTTGCTTCTGGAGACTCCTATTTCATAGATATCTAATACACAGGATGTCAGTTAGATCACTCCATAGTCCTTAAGAGAGGGTTTTTAGTTGTATTAAATATTAGATTTTTCATTGTTGTTATTAAATATTAGATAGGAACAATTTAGGGTTAGGGTTATGAGAAAGACTTATTTTGTTTCATCTCTGAAGATTTCAGTCCATCACAGGAAAGAGGAACCAAAGCTCTTTATTTATATCTTGACAGATAAGGTAACAGAAGTCAAGGGTCTAAGTCAAAAGCAGATGTCACCTTCAAAGCCCTCCCCTATGACCCACTTCTGCTAGCAGGGCCTCAGTAATAAAGGTTCTATGAGCTCCCATACAATGCCACTTTCTGGGAATGATGAATTCAAATACACAAGACAATGGAGGACGTTCACATTCAAATAATAAAAGCTAAGTCGTTCTTTCACAGAGATCTTTGGGAAAGACAAAAAAGATGTGGATAGTCTGGGCTATCTCAAGACTCACAAGATGGCAAAGACATATTGGGTGGTGTGAAAATTGTGTGTTCTTCCTACTCAGCCAGTCTCTGGGGTACCTGTTAGGCTATGAGGCAAAAAATACTGCTGTTGATGACTGTATCAAGACATCATTTAGCACAAGCATAAACTGTGTTTCTACAAGAAAGGCCAGGAAAACTGTACAGAAGATTGCTAGTTGCCTCGGTAACCTGACAACCATCCAGGATAAGGATGAAAAGAGATAGGAGGCAAGAACATCCTACAAGATCTGTAGGATGCTGTGCACTGTGCTGAGGCACCCTGATGACATTCAGAGCTCAGATAGAAAACACCTGCTGACATGTTTAGGACGCTTATTCACACCTTGTAGGGAGATCACACCAGGATGTGATCTAAAAAAAAAAAAAAAAAAAAAAAAAAGCAAACCACAGTTGCACAACTCTACCACTTCAATGAGTCCAGAAGAAAGCCACAGAGTCACCCTACGTCATTCTTGCACTGGGGCTTCTCTTTGGAAAGTCCGGTAATCCTCAAACATGCAAATTATCAGTCTGATTTGCTTGCACACGTACACTCTCCAGTTTGTTCATAAGTGGCAACTTGTCTTGGTCACTGGTCCATTGCTTTGAGGAGACATCATGATCAAGGCAACTCTTAGAAAAGAAAATGCTAAATTGAGGGCTTTCTTAGTCCAATATGGGGAACATGGCAGCAGGGGGGAACTGGGCTTTTGAAACCTCAAAGCCCACTGCCCACTCCAACAAGGCCACACCTCCTATATCTTTTTCAAAGAGTTTGAGCTCAGAACTCTAACATCCTGCAGCACATGGAAAGGCAAGAGGAAGACAATAAAATTGGTCATGCATCAGTTCCTTCGGCTTCATTGTGGCCTCTGGCTAAGGAGAAAGGCTGGTTATAAGAAAAAAAAAAAACTGTAGAAAAAGTCAACTGCAAGAAAGGAGCACTTAAGGGAATTTGTGTTTGGCAACAAGACCCAGAGTGAACTCGGAGATAAAATGACAATGTCTTTCTGGAAGAGGCGCAACTGGTATGCTGGTGATCCTTATCAGATGGACCAGGATCGAACAAACCTGCTGTATAGTTGAGAGCTTTCATAGACCCCAACTACAGAATGTGGACCTTCGTGTACACGATGTCCTTGCAGCAGTGAGTATGTGGTAATCTGTAAACTGTACCAAGCAGAATGCCACCTTTGTACTTTCAAAGTCCATGCATTAAACATTCCCAGAATTGGTCATGGAACAAAAAAAAGTTATATATTTATATATTCTTCTCAAATAGTGGTACGCCCCGATGACTAGGAACTCAAACCCATGAGCCTATCTGGGTCATCCTTATCAAGCCACCACACAACTGTTGCTTTTCTTCTTTAGGATTTTTTCTTTTATTGAAAATTTATTTTTTCCACACAATGTAATATGATTATGGTTTCCTCCCTCAGTTTCTCCCAGTTCCTCCCCACCTCCCAACTCCTCTGGGTGCACCCCTTTTCTGTCTCTCTTCTCAAAAACAAATGGGCTTCCAAGGAATAATAAATAAATAAATAACACAAAAACAACCAAACAAACAGAAGAAACAGAACCAAAGAAAAAGCAAAAGGAAAAAGAAAGACATGTAGACACAGAGACATGCATTGTCACATGATCCCATAAAAACACAGCTTGTGTCTCTGACCACCAGAAGAGTGACAGTGGCGTTATGTGTCAGTCATTATGTTATGGAAGATCAGCACCAGTTCTGTCCAGTGCCAGGAATGCTCATCTTTGAGAGACCGAGCTGCTGAGTAACGAGTGTGACTACTTGTTTCTATAATACTGTGGGGGAGGAGGCCCAGTGTGCACACAGAGTAGGTACACCATTTGATGAACCAAGCTGCTTTGACTCATTCTAGCACCAATATCTGATCTTAGTGCCACAGATGACCATAGTGCCACAGACAATCCAAGAGCCAAGCCATTCAAGCATTGAATCCTCCACACTGAGGCCTGGAGATTATGAGAGAGAAAAAATCTCCAGTGTGTTTTAATCTGAATTTAAACATAATATTTATTTTATTTTTAATTTTGTGCATGTACATGAAGTGCCTGCCCTGCCCAGAGGCATTAGCTCTCCCTGGAGCTTGAGGTATGAACTGTTGTGAGCTGCCTGCCTGGGGTGCTGGGAATGGAACTCAGATCCTCTGTAAGAGCAACACTACAGCCTCCTGATATGAGTTCTTGGCACTTGACAAATAGTTCCCATTTCATGCTGCTAAATTCTGGTTTCTCTAATACATAACAATAAATAATTGGGCCACTTGGTCTGACAAATACTGGTATCTGATAATTGTAAATCCTATTGTTTTAAGATCATTATGTGATCCATTTGCTAGACATAGAGTGTCTTGGTTAGAGTTTCTATTGCTATCATGAGACACCAAGACCATAGCAAGTCTTATAAAGGAAAGCATTTGTGAGTGACTTACAGTTCAGAGGTTTAGTCCATTGTCATCATGGCAGAAAGCATGGCATTGTGCAGGTGGACATGGTGCTGGAGAAGGAGATGAAAGTTTTATATCTTGATCTGTAGGTAACAAGAAGAAATCTATGTCCACACTGGGCATAGCTTAGCTTTGGAGACCTCAAAGCCCACCATCACAAACTTTCTCCAACAAGGCCACACCTACTCCAACAAGCCACATCTTCTAATAATGCCACTCCCTATGAGTTTATGGGGGCCAATCATATTCAAACTGTTACAGACAGTAAGTGTAAATTGTCAAGAATGGTGCATAGGAATGGAGCCATAGCTCAAGTGGTTGAGTACTTCCCTGTATGTATGCCGCATTAGGTTTAATTGCTGGTGTATGAGAGCGAACAGTATGCCTACTTTATTATGACTCAATCAGGGCATCCAAACTTTGGATGCCATGCTGTATTGTTTACCTTTGTATTGCTGTGACCAAAATCCTTGACAGAAACAACGTAAGGGAAGAAAGACATATTTAGCTCACAGTTTCAGATACATTTCAGTACTTCATAGAGGGGAAGATTCAGTGGGGAAAATATCTCAGTCGGTAGCCATAGGAACTTGCACTGGAGGCTGTCCACATGGCAACAGACAGGAAGCAGCACAAGAACAAGTTGGAAACACAAATAGAAATACACTTTAAGGATTCACACTAGTGAACAACTTTCACCAGTCAAGACCCACTTCCTAAAGGCTCTTCAGTCTTTAAACAGTGCCATACTATGTTTTATTGTGTGGAAAGGTGCTATGCTGGCTATTGGGTGGGGGAGAAAACAATGGTTTTATTCAACTCAGTATCCAACTGTACTGAGCTGGCAGATAAGATGTATCCACCAGTGTACTAGTGGCACAGTTGTTGTGGGACTAACCGACCACTCTCTGGTTGGTTTTGAAGCCTGTTCCACAACATAGAATTCATGTTTGAAACTACAAAAATGATCAAAGTTGGTTGTGGGCAGCAGTTAATGCAGAGACTCATAACAGGTCAAAATACAGAGAACAGGTGTATGTTCTATTTAGAATGCTCAGTTCTAAATAGAACATCTATATCAACCTCCCCCATCTCAAGGTTCAGGTAACATTCTAAAAAAGAAGGTAGATGTTGCTATGGGTAAGTTACCCATGCTCCACACCTATTCACATGTGGGCAACACTAATTGGAATCAGTGGGTTATAGTAAGGATATTGATTTGGAAAGGGGACATGTTGGGAGTGGTCCAAGGAGAATTGGTGGTAGGTAGATATGTTCCAAATACATACATATTTTGAAATTCTCAAGGAATTAAAATAATAGTTCTACAAAGTAGAGACTGAACATTCAAAAAATTATCCTGTGAGTGGTTCAGAATCAAACCATAGCACATGGCCTTAATGCCATGTGCTAGTGCTGCTATTAAATGATGAGAGGCTTCGTGTTGTGAGGCTTTTGCTTCCTCACTGAATCATTAGAGACTGCACTAAATGACCATCTCAGAATTCATGTTCTAACATGTTAGACATGAGCTGAACACAGAAACAAAAAAAACAAAAGCAAAAGCCCTGTTATATCACACCAGAGTTTATGGTAGTATTATTTACAGTAGAAAACAGACAGGCCATGTACATTCTCAGACGTATAAAAATATGAAGTGTGGTACATTCTTATGAGGGATGTTGTTCAGCACTAGGAAGAAAGGAAGCATCAAAGCATGACTTGGATGCACCTTGAACTCTTCACCCTTCTGTAAGACTACAGGCACAAAACGACAGACACTTTATAAATGCACTCCCACGAGACACCTGAAATAAGAAAACTCAGAAAGCAGAGCAGAGGTCACCCAAGAGGGACTGAAGAGTTATTGCTTAATGAATCCAGAGTTCTGTTTGAGGTGACAGAAAGTTCTGGACATGCACACTGAAGGTGACACATCATTGTAAAAGTGTTACAGTCACTACATTAGATACATAAAATGGTTTAAATGTAAAATAGGATATGTATATTTTAACAGAATAAAACTTTAGTCATATTCTATTAAGCTCCCACTATGGATCCCTGACCTTTCATCACCAGAAGAAGCAAAGATGGATGCCCCAGCTCCATCCAATTCCTGCCATTACCCATGAAGCTCTGAAAATAGCTTCTGTCTTATCATGGGTCTGTGTCCCCCCCATGCACACACACACACACACACACACACACACACACACACACACACACACGGCTACACAGCTTAATCATCTCATCTGTGGAGATTCCTCAATGCTCCAGGGAAGAGCAGAGAGTATTCTGTTGTTATTTGAGTTTTAACATCTTCACTTTTGGGGAAGGAGGGGTCATTCTGTGAGGGAGGAGTGGTTAGATTTAAAGCTTCATTGAAACCCAGTCTTTGTTTCTCCTTACAAATAGGGGTGTACTTGACTCTATAATTCTTATCTTCAACATGGCATGTCTGCATTCATCTTTGAGACAAGGAATTTCTAGAAATGAAAATAGCACTCTAATAAGATGGTCCTATGAGTCTCCTTAATGTAGGTTGCCCCTATCAGCTCATTAGGAAGTATAAACTATGAAGACAATCTGGTGGCAATGTGTTTTGATGTGATCCAGTAAAGGGGCCCTGAATATAAAGCCCAGTGACCTGAATTTACATGAAAACATTGCCATAGGCTCACCAAGTCATTGTATTTATCTCTTTTGCTTCATTTTCAGATGAAGCAATTGGAGGTGATGAAATGACTCCCCATTTTAATGACTTAGCCTTTGTCTGATTGTGTATTCTTTTTGGTCATTTGGGAATAAGGAAGTGACCTTAATGCTTAAAAATCATTGAGTATAGATCATGTCTGCTCTTTCTCCAAGGGCATTTTCTGTCTTTTGGCTTCTGTGAACAATTCTGCATAAACATCTCTACAGAGATAACCCTTTTCTTTGCATTTGGTTCATGTGTAACACATTAAACTCATTAATTCCTCTCATGACAAGATGAGGATGCAAAAGCCACAAACCCTGAACATCTCACAAGTAGCCATCTTGACAGATGCTACTGGAGGCATGTGCTATGGCTTGAACCTGGTGTGGCAGGCCTATAATCCCACCTACTCAGGAATCTGAAATAAGAGGATCACAAGTTCAAGACCAGTCTGGGCAACTTAACAAGAACCTCTCAAAATAAAACTATAAGAAGCTCTGGGAATATCTTATAAATTCCTTGTCCTACATGTGAACTCAAAAGCAATCAAAAGTTGAAAATAAGATGTGTAGAGACAATATATATTTTAATATTATAGAATATAAACTTAGTCTCTGCATGTGACTTACCTCACTGATCTTGAGACTTTGTCCTTCTGTGTTATCTCTATTCTCTAGTGGAGCATTTAATTCTTCAGCTTCAGGCTCTCTCAGAGCTTTGCCCTTCACAAAGCTGCTTTACTTTGGCCGTATGACCTTTCTGGAGGTTGGCAAACTGAGAAAAGACTGCAGTTCATGACAGATCCACATGGAAACAGAAATATTTGGACCTACCCCCCCAACAACAACAGCTCTGAAAGGTCACTAGCTTCAGATGTAAGGGTTATGTGCAAGCACCATGCTCATCAGCTAGAGAACTCATTCTTTCTCTCGGAAACAGAGATTGGACAGCATAGTACAGCTTCCGCAGCAGTGAGGCAAAATGCACAGAGGCTAGTTTAATATGATTAGAAAGATAATAGAGGAGACCCTTGTGGCGCTGACTGGGGTCTTTAATAAAACTGAATCGCAGCCTCATCCCTGCCCCATCCAGTTTCGCTTCTCTACTTTCTCCCACGGGAGTTGGTCCTGGGGCAAACTCCAAGAAAAAGCCTGCATGTGAGCCTCTGTTTTGAGGCTGTTTACCAGGCAACCCAACCTGTGCCGCTCATTCAGCCCAAGCAGTGACTTTAGGGAATGGCTAAATGTGTTATGAGACTTGTGGGAGGGATGTTTCCGGTCATCCAATCAGAGAACAAACAACAGAACCAAGGGTTCTTTATTTATTTATTTAGAATATTTACCTGTTACATGACAAGACACAAAAAGTTACATTTTCTTAAACTCCTCAAAAGAAAAAACTATAATTCTGTAAGCAGCAGCATGATTGAAGGGGGAGGCTCCCGGGAGCAACCGTGAAGTAGGGAAGGTCCAGACTTAAGTCCCAGGTAGTGTCACCTCCGTGGAGGGGGTTGGGCTTGAGGGACACAGCACCAGCACTTCAGTCACTCACCAAACACAGTCACATGGCCAGGGCAGGAGAGGACTGCTCTGATTCAGAACAGAGGATCCAGGGCTGGAAGGGTGGGGCTTTCCAAAGATGGACAGAGGCCCAGAGAGCTGGATAACCCAGGCAGAATCAAGTTTTAAGCCCAGGTGTTTCCTGCCTAAGCTACTGTACAACTTAGCTTCCTTGAATCAACACATTTAAAAACGATCACATAAAGTGTCCATATTCTCAACAGTTTGCATGTCTCATGCAAGCCTATAAAGCTGAATGCAAGTGTAGATCCAATAAAACAATGTTCTAAGTAAGTCACTGACATTAGCAACCTGGAAAATGAGTCAGCGGTCCTAAATCTACCCTCTTCCAAATGCTCATGGCAGGAGCAGTGAGACCACACAAGGAATGTTCTGTAACAATGTTGCAGGTGAGAACCAGGGGCAGAGAAGGCCCAGTGCAGTTCCAAAGAGCGGTATATATATATATGAGAAGCTGTTTGTCACATGCTTACATCATGATCATCAGCAGCTCCTGTCTCAGTAGGGGTGGTATCTAAGGGTGGGACCACAAGCACCCTGCTACCTCCTGTGACTCTTTCCCACCAGGCCTGTTTGTGCTGAAGCATGCTTAGAGGCCACCAGCTATAGAGAAAAATTTGCTGGTCTGAGCTGGATCTGGTGGGAAGATAAGGCAAAAGAGTAGGCGGGGTCTCGTGGTACCACCCCTCCACACACCTCCTGCCCAGGGCTGGGGGTGTGGCTTAGTGGTAGTAATCCTGGGATTAGTCCTTTGTGTATGTGTGTGTATGGGGGGGGAGTGGTATGGAGGAAAAAAGGAAGGAAAGAAGAATACAGAGCCAAGAAGGAACAAAGAAAAAAGGGAGGTGTGTTGGCCAGTTTTATGTCAACTTGACAGAAACCAGGTCATCAGAGAGAAGGGAGGCCCCACTGAGAAAACGTCTCCATAAGATCATAGACATATTCTCTAAGACATATTCTTCGTTAGTGACTGATGGAGAAGAACTCAGACCATGGTGAGTGATGCAGTCCCTTGGCTTGTGGTCCTGGGTTCTATAAGAAAGCAAACCAAGAAAACCATGGGGAGCAAGCCAGTAAGCAGCACCCCTCTATGGCATCTGCACCGGCTCCTGACTCCAGGTTCCTGCCCTGTTGAGTTCCTCCTGACTTCCTTTGGTGGTGAACAATAATGTGGTAGTATAAGCTGAATAAACTCTTTACTCCCTTCTTGGCTTTTTGGTCATGGTGTTTTAATAGTCAGGGCAATAGCAGCCCTGGCTAAGGCAGGAGGGAATGAACCTCTGGCCCGTTTCAGGGAGCTGTAGTCCAGTTCCAGGGAAACCCAGTAGAAGTGTCCAGGCAGACTAGAGTCTGCTATAGGCATCAGAGAAGTTTCTAGGCCCTGCTCCACTCAGCTAATGCCACTCAATGGTTCTTGGGGAACTACAGATCCACCAGGATTGTTTTTCTCATTTTTCCTTCTTTTCTATAAAGCAACTGTGACAAATGTTGCCTGGAGATCACTGGTACATTTACCAAGAAACATGCTCACATTTTCTGGAAGAAGCATGAAATAGGGATTAGTGGTTTGTTAATTTTAAATTTAAAGTGTTTCATAATCTTATCTTTCTCCTCACAGATACTTAAATCTCACCTGTATTATTAATGGCTTCACATTTCTTCTTGCCGGCATATATTTTCTTTGTTGTTATGAGCATGTAACAGTGTAACGTGGGCTGCAACAGCTAAAACTTTCTCCATGAACGCCCTGGTAAGGGCGAGAACAGCTCAAAGTCCCTGTGCAGAATCATGGCTCAGTCTACAATGCCTTATTTCTTGGCTTTGGTAACGGATCTATGCACTGGAGCTTGGTAGCCTCAGCAGTGGGCACAAAACCAAAGACAATGACTACAGCTCTCAGTCTATCAGTAGCAAGTAGTTCTTCAGGGAGAAGAGGGCTCTGTGATTGACAGCTCAAGGAACCCCTCCTGGGCAGGCATCAGCTATCGCCGAGTTCATGGTTGCAAAGGCTGTGTCATGCTTAGAAGATGGCATTTCCAGGACCTTCTCCCTATCTTATGTCCTCCTCTTGAATGTCCCCTGGACCTTAAATGGGAGTTGTTACATCTTTTCTATAAATCATAACCTGCTATGGATGTTGACAAGGGTGGTGAGAAATGCATATTTTCTTCTTTCCCTCATCTCTCTCTCTCTCTCCTCACTCTCCTCTCCATTCTGGCCAAACTATAAGTAAACCTAGTTTTCAAAAACCCACGTCTCTGTCTCTGTTCTATTCTGCTTTTTTTTTCTGCTGTTTTCTTTTGTCACGAAGGGAGCACAGGGCCCCAGAAACAAGTTTTTGATATATGGGCTTAATGATTCTCTAATCTCTAGCTAAAGGTCTCAGACTGGAGGTCAGTGGACCAAATTCAGCTTGCAAGCAAAACGGATTTTAACTCAATGTTGGTGTAGTTTAAGCTTGGGTTGGCTCACTAAGGAAACTTCCAGATTTCCAGTCTTTTAAAAAGTTCCCAAAGATCTGAACTCATTTCCACATTGCATCAATTGGATGTAGTTCCTTTTAGTTGGGACCTCTAGGCCTGACTTTGCCTTGGTCCATACCATCCCCTGTTGCATCTTTGCCACCATCTACACTTGCAAATCCTAGGTCCTTAAATTGCCTGCCACTCAAAAGTCTTTGGAATGAATTATCCCTGTTTTCAAAAGTATCCAATTACCATCCTAGCTAGTAGGTCAAAAGCACATGTGTTTAGGTGAGAATGGAGTTATCCCAGCGCTCTTGATTGCCCCAAACTGTTCAGACTCTGGAATCTGTGGACACAGAGGACTCGTGAGTTACTTGTTATGTTCAAGACGTGGCTTTGCAGTGTTCTCAGGTGTAGCTGGATGTGCTGATTGTGCCTATACTGACACTGTCTCCAAGGCTGTCACTCCACAGGACAGCCTGCAGGCCTCAAGGCCACTGGCCACCAGAGTCCTATCCTGTCCTTATCTCTGATGTCAGGCATCATTTGTTTTTTGTTTTGTTTTATCTCATTTCTTTTTAATCTGTCTGCTCTGCTGAGTCCAAATTAATCCTCTAACAGGAAGGCCTGCTGCTGTATTCTACTCACACACTTCTTAACCGCCGAGCTGCTGGGAAAGGATTTTCCTCCACCCACTTCTGAATCCTTTCTGGCTCCTGCTTCAGAGTACACTGAGTTCCTCTTCACTCCTTGGGGCACACCACCTGTTGAACAAATCAAACTGCACCTTTCTGTACTTATACCTGAAACATAGCCTCAGGAGGCATAGACCTTTGGCCTTGAAAGATCACTACGGAAAACAAAACAACCTCCCCCGCTCCAATCAAAACCAAATCAAAACTAAAAACACATGGGAAACGAAGGTAAGAAATTACTGTGAGGGCTGGTGATCTGGATCAGTGGGGAACAATGCTGTTGCAAGCCTGACAACCCAGTTCCAGTCCTTAGCACCCAGTCATTGTTCCCCCAGGCATGGTGGAGGAACAGAACTTGCTCCCAAAAGTTCTCCTCTGGCCTCCACATGCCCCCATAAATAAATTTTAAAAATTAAGACTAATGTGGGAAATGTATACTATTTTTTTTATTGATCCAAATATAAAACAATAAAAATAGCTTACTATGCATTCTGAACTTGATTTTCACAAGAGAAAGAAGAAACAGCAATATTCCTAAAGCACAGAACACTTCATCACCCCAAATTTCTTTACAGTGCATGAATTTAGCTGTTTACAGACTTACTGCTGCTTCTCTCCTCCTTTTCTCTCAGACTAGTGAAAACACGATCACCCGTGCCTTCTGGGTTTGCTTTTGGGAGCCATTAATCTCTCTCTCTCTCTCTCTCTCTCTCTCTCTCTCCTCTCTCTCAGACAGTACCAAGTGAGAGTGCCTTCATCAGCCTATAGAAATGTCTGTAGGGCATCCGTTGTTGCTAACTGACTGAGGAGGGCCCAGGTCACTGTGGGCAGTGCTGTCCCTAAGTGAGCGAGCCTGCCCTGTGTAAGAATAGGAACTGAGCTACCATGTGGTTGCTGGGAATCGAACTCAGGTCCTCTGGAAGAGCAGTCAGCACTCTTAACCTCTGAGCCATCTCCCCAGCCCCAAAATACCAGTTCTCTCTTTTTTTAATATATATTTATTTTTATTTTATGTGAATTAATGGTTTGCTTGCATGTATAACTGTGTAAGAATATCAGATCTTGGAATTGCAGATGTTAGCTGCCATGTGCTATAGAGATGGCTCAGCAGTTAACAGCACTGACTGTTTTTCCGGAGGACCTGAGTTTGATTCCCAGCAACTACATGGCAGCTAACAACTGTCTGTAATTCCAAGATCTGACACCCTTACACAGTTATATGTGCAGGCAAAACACCAATTCACATAGAAAAACAAACAAACAAACAAACAAACAAACAAACAAACAAACAAACAAATCAAAAACCAGGAGCTGAGCAAATCAAGGCAGAGAACAAGCCAGGAAGCAGCAGTTGATATGGTTTCTCCTTCAGTTCCCACGGTCAAGTTCTTACCAGAGAAAGAACATTGCCTTTGACTTCTTTGGACAATAGACTGTAAGCCAAATAAACTCTCTTTTCTCCTGAAGTGCTTCTGGTCAGGATTTTATCACAGCCTCAGAAAGGCAAACTAGGATACTGAGACAGGAGACTAGCCATGAGTTCAAAGTCAGCTTGCACTGCATTAAAAGTGAGAGACCCTGTCTCAAAACTTCTTTTTATGTTTCCTCTACAGGCTGTTTGTTCAAACCTGCCGAGGAACAAGAACATTGTCTCATAATCTCAAAGAAATGACATGATAAACACACACAGTGTGCTGTCCTGGGCCAAGCTGCGAATGCAACACTTGGCCCGCAGTATGGGCGAATATAAACAGTAAGAGGAGAAGAACTCTTTTTCCCCATATGACAGGATTAGATTCTTCCTTTATATTCCTGAAGCTAACACTTGGTTTTATGGTTGGTTTTGTTAGTTTGCACTGGTAAAAAGGCAAGTGCTATTGTATTGTTAGGACTCTGCCCCTGAAGCCACATTTGGTCAATGGCAATTAACTTGGCCCTGAGTCCTGACACCAAACTCCATGTAAGAAGGATTCCTACCTTCCACCCTCCCCTGCTGGGGGCACGCTCCTCAACCCCTCCCTCTCTCTTCTCTCTCTCTCTTTCTCTCATAATAATAATAATAATAATAATAATAATAAAGTTTTTCCACGTGGAACCAGTCTAAATGTCTTCTGCTGCTCCCCTCCCACTGCATCCACATGGAGAATGGAGCCTCTGTCCATCGCCATCCTTTAGCCACACGGGTGTACATGCTATCATAACATAACAGTCATAAAGAGTATTCTGCATCAGTAGGTTACTAGTAGGTTCACAACTGACCAACTTCTCTGAAGCTGCGGATGAGGATGGAGGAAGCAGCCTAACTGGGTCTTTCCCAGACAAGCTGGCAGCTTTCCTGATGTTCTGCATCTCTGGGGATTTCCAAAGTCTCCTGTGTCATGACTCACAGGATCCAAGCACCCAAGAATGGCCTTTAGGTGTTTGCCAGTTTCTATATTCCCCTTTTACTTCTGACTTCCCAGTATCTTTGGCTTGTACAAACACCTGACCCATGCCAGTTACAGGTTCCTTGCCCTAATAACTTAAGCTCCAGAGCAATGCATTTTGCTTTTATGTTTTTATTTTTAACTTTAAGTATTTATTATTCAGTATATGCCTGTATGTGTTCACATGCATGTCATGGTATGCGTGGAGATCACAGGATATCCTAGAGGAATCAATTGTCTCCTTTATACCATGTAATAGGTCCCAAAAATTGAGATCAGATTTGGCAGAAAGTGTCTTTATTGGCTAAGCCAATCTCCCCAGCCCAGAGCAATGGCTTCTCATTTATTTCTAGGTACTCTCCATGTAAAAGTGGTAGACAAGCCTCCAAAGGCCAGGCTTGTGGATCATTTAATTTTCTTTCTCTCCTGCCTGTACCATGTCAGTCTTCAAAGAATCTTTGGCTAGACCCCTGCATCTGAGAGACCCTTAAGCCCATCGGTTACATCTTTCTGTGTCAGAATTCAAGCTTTGGACTGGCCTTAAACTCCTTCCTTTGCAGTCTTAGCAAGTCAGGGCTGTGATCATGCTGCTCAGGTGTCTTTACTCTGAGGCTTGTGGACTTTGTGTCTCTTCATTGCATCATGTCTTTGGCCTAGTTTTGATCCAAGCAAAACTTTTAATTTTATCTTGATACAGCTAGATGTGCTGTGCTCACCTATAATCTCACCACTCAAGAAGTGAAGGTAGGACTGTAAGTTTGAGCTAGCCTATTCTGCACTGGATCCCATGCTAGCCTGGGATATTTAGTAAGAACTTGTCTCAAAAACAGAAACAAAAACATAAAACACAAAAAATGTTTTATTTCCAAAGCGTTGACAGAACATGACAAGAAATAGTCACCCCAGTTGTGTAGATCGATCTGTTTGTAGGGCACCTGGCAATGGGACCGAGATTTATCATGGGTACATGAACTGGCTTTTTTGAGCCCATTCCCTATGCTTTACTCAGCCTTGATATAGGAAGGAGGGGCTTGGTCCTGCCTCAACTTAGTATGTCAGCCTCTGTTGACTACTCAAGGGAGGCCTTACCTTTTGAGGAGTTGATGGGTGGCTGGGAGAAGGAGAGGGAGGAGGAAGCCAATGGTATATAAAAGAAAAAATGTAAAGAAATTTTAAAAAGAAATAATCATTCTTCTTTTTACCTCTTTGTTGTTATTGTTTGCTTGTTTGTTTCAAGACAGGGTTTCCCTGTGTAACCACCTTGGATGGCCTGGAACTTGCTTTGTACAGGCTGGAACTCATACAGGTCAACCTGACTCTGCCTCCTGAGTACTGGGATTAATGGTGTGGGACACCATACCCAGCCCTTCTTTAAGAGAGGGAATCAGAAGCTGGAGATGTTGTGCAGGTACTGGTGAGCTTGCCTAGCATGCACAAGGCCTTGAGTTTCCATCTCCAGGACAGCACCTTCAGACCATTGTGAACAATGTTGCTGTGAAGACTTATGGAATCAATGTTGCTATGGACATCAATGAGAACAAAGTTGCTATGGGCCCTGATGGGACTAATATTGCTATGGACACTAATGGGAACAATATTACTATGGACACTGATGGGAACAATGTTGCTGTGATCACTGTTGGGCAATTGATTGTCATTTTACTTGTAGTCACCCAAACACCTCCAGCTGAGCCACAATTCCCTAACACTGCCACATGGAGAGACTAAGATTCCAACATCTAAGCTTTTAGTGGGAATACTCAGACTTTGGAGTCAAGTATTAATAGCTACATAGGGAGAAACTATACATGGGACCATATAGGCACATTAGGATATGTTTCTTGCAATATATGGCTTATGGGATTATGAGGTGTATCTAGCCCTGATTAGAGAGTCCATCTGTATCTAGAGCAATGAAATACACACCACATCAAAAACACCCTACTTCCAGCTTCTAGTGTATAATGTTTGGAAGTAAATCTACTCTTGGTCATTTCTTAATGGAGCAATTGATGTAACTCTCCTGTTAGTCTTCAATCTCGAGACAGTTCAGAAGTTACCCCTCCTGAGGTACTTGGTAAAATCACAGTCCATTCATCCTGCTTTTAAAAATCATGTTCTTAAAGATCTCTTGGTGAGATGAGAAGAACTCTCAGGATGTATGCTGAATACAGAAAAGCAGACCATAAAATGACATCTGACACATGTAACTCACACAGAGTATATAACTTATATATACATGTAATTCACACATAATAAAATTTTCATAAACATATATACCAAGAAGGGGGTCATCTGCTTCTGAGAGATGAGGTGGTGAATTATTTTTTTCTAAAATTTTCTTGAGTTTATTTGATTCTTATTTAAAACTATTTTTCTTAAATTAAATTCTCTTTAGAAAAAAAATGAGTATTTTTCCTACATGTGTGTATGTGTACCACGTGCTTGCTTGATACCCAAGGAAGTTTAAAAGAAGCACAGAGCTCTCTAATACTGGAGTTAAGAATGGTTGTGCAACACTATGTGGGTGCTGGGAACCAAATCCAGGTCCTCTGCAAGGGCAACAAGTGATCTTAACCGCTGAGCTGTCTCTCCATCCAGTAGTAAGATTTTAAAAGTAAAGAAATAAGAAAAGTAGGAGATGCTAGAGAGAGAAATTAGCACACAGAATGCCTACAAAGTTACCAAGCCTCCAGCTTCCTACAGTGAAGACTCACTATCTAGCTGGCTTTGCAAGAAAATGTCTCTCAGAAAAACACTACTGATAGGTCATTGAAAGTTCATCCATGAGTTGAACAACGGGGCTGATGAGCTGGACCAGCTTGTAAAAACACTTACCAGGCAAGCCTGATGAGCGGAGTTTGATCCCTGGAGCCCCAACTGAAAGGATTGCTGAGAATTGTCCTCTGAGCTCCACATGTGCCGACTCTCTCTGTCTCTGTCTGTCTGTCTCTGTCTCTGTCTCTGTCTGTCTCTCTTTCACGTACACACACACAGAACACACACACATTGATGCACGTGTGCACACACACACACTCATACACACATACATAAATATAAAATAAAATTGCTTTTTAAAAGACCATCTAACAACTACTACATGCAGATGATCTCTTGTGATGGGGACAGAGACACATTCGGCTGCAGACTTCTGAGATTGTCTGGAGTAAATGCTAGATGCATGTGGTGATTGTCTCCTTACTGTGACAACTGATGTGGAGAGGAGAGATTTTGTCTCAGGATGCATCACTTTCAAGTCTACACCACTGGCCTGTGTAAAATAGAATGTCCTGTCAGACGGGTCACAAAGTCACTTATCTCATACAGCTGGAGTAGAGACAGGAAGGGAGCAGAGACCCAATCTACACCTTTCAAAGACAATTGCAACAATCTACTTTCTCCAAGCTGGCTTATCTACCAATAGTCCATTCAGCTATGAATCCATCAATTGATTAATCCATTGATAAAGTTAGAATCTTCGTGGTCCAATAACCTCTCAACATCTGGGGACAAAGCCTCAACAAATGAATGACCTCTTGGACTCAGCTTTTAAGGAGTCTAAACCACCACAAAATATGATGTCCAGAGAACAAATACAGGCTTGGCATTTGCTCAGTTTTATATCTAAATGGAGTCTCTGGTCTTGATCTAAAATGTTGATAGGGCTCTTTGGCCTGCTAATAACATCTCCAACCTTCACCCCACTTTTGAGCCTCTCGTTTTAGGAGAAATCATTCATTAGGGTTCTCTGTGTATGCTAATTAGCATTTCTTTCTCTTATCCTTTGCACAGATCTCTCCTTTCACTGGGAATGACCTTCAGGAGAGATCCCTGGGGACCCAGGTCAACCCCTATCTAGAAGAGAATGTTAGAGCATTCACAGTTATCTTTTAAAATGTATATTTTAAAAAATTTTGTGTGCATGGTTGTGTTGCCTGAGAATATGTCTATTTACCATATGCATGCTTGGTGTTGGTGGGGCCAGGATAGGGCATCAGATCCCCTAGGACGGGGGTTATCTGTTGCAGTGAGCTGCCAGTGCTGCGAATAGAACATGGGTCTTCTGGAAGAGTAGCCAGTGCTCTTAGCTGCTGAGCCATCTCTCTCCAGCCCTAACACTTTTTACTGAGGAACAACACTTTTTTTTTTTTTTAATATTCTGTCTCTCTTTGATGTTCTGTTTGTTTGTATGATGCTGGGGATCAAATCACATGCTCATTTCCTACTGCTGAACTGACATCCCATTCCCTCTTACATCAGAACACCACCTCCTCCTTTGAAGTGAGGTATGGCCAATATGACTAAATTCTAGCTGAGAGAATGTGAGCATTGACCTGCCTCCACTGTGAAATTCTCCAGCATTGCTGACACCTTAATCTGGCAAAGATCACAGTAGCCTGGCAAACTGTTGGCAGGGAGGAGACCCAAGAGATGGAAGAACTGGGGTCTAACTCACGCCTGTCAGGAGCCTTTACACTCATCCTTCAGGAGCCTCCACACACATTCTAGAGTTAGCATGTGAGAGCAGTCAGGCCATTTTGACTAGTACACCTTGGGTGGGGGGAGACTTTATCATAACACAAATTGGTTGTTATTGTTTTTATATGTTTGGGTCTTGTGCCAAGACTTGTATGGCTTGGGTCTGCAAACCTGACCATGGCAATGAAGGAATGAACCAAGATACACAAACACACAAACAGAAGAGCTCTGGTCAGGTGGGCTGTGCATACCCTGATAGGATGGAACCACCTTCCTCAACAACTTAGAGTCTCAGCATGTTTATTTTTTGTACAGCACAAGGTGTTAGTCAGTCTCTGTAGGTCTTTGCAGGCCACTAGTCTGTAAACATCTGGGAGGAGCGATTTACAGTTCCTAGTTTTTGCACACATTGGTCATTGTCAATAACACTCACAGTAGAAGTGCTCTGCCGTGCCCAAGGGTCTGAGGCCTTGGGGTCCTTGACACTGCTGACTTCGTCTGCTTTCTGCTCACTCATTCTAGACTTCTTTGGCTCCACACAATCTTCTCTCTTTGAGTAGATATAAATCCTTTGGGACATCTTCATTTAAAAATCTTATTCTCCAAGAGACCCAGTATAAAGGCATGCATACAGTGAGCCTTTATTAAAGAGAGAGTAATTGAATAGTTTGCAGAAGGATCAATCTGGGTCTGTTTTTATTATTACTGAGTGAGGATGGCTTGCTTTCATCATGTTCTCTAGGATTCCCTAAGATGCTGTGTCCTACATATAGTGGACCTAAGCATATACCTAAAATAGTACCAGTTATGATCTGTATACATCTTTCTGAATTTGTCAAATGATCTGTAGATTACATATTCTATCCAATACAATGTACATGCTATTATTTAGAGAATAAGGACAAGAAAATACCTGCATTTTTGGTAGATGTACAATTTTCCCCAAGATATATGTGGCTGGATCTGTAGAAGTGGAACTCCATTGATATAAAAGAAGTCATTAAAAATTTTTTTTTCACTGCTGGGGATCACACTCAAAGCTTTGCCCTCTCAAGCAAGCCCTCTTCCACTGGGCTACATTGCTGTCTCTGGACAGTGATGTTTTTAAGTTAGCATATGAAATAGTGGATTTCATTATGACATTTCATCCATGCGTATTGTTGTACTTTGTGTATGTTCATCCCCTTTCACCTCGGTGTTCTCCTCCCTCCTCTACGTCTTCCCATAATTCCATGTCTGCTTTTGTGTATATAGTTAAATCTAGATGCTGCATATGAGGGAAAGTGTGTGATATCTTTCTTGCTGCTGGTAACATTTGCTGTTAGAGAACTTGAGATCTAAGGTAGCCTTAAAGAGTTGCAATTTAAGGAAAAATTACAATAAATGTGTTCAAAATCTACTTAGGATTTTTTTGAGAGATGTTTACTACCACGATCCTCAAAACTACAGAATGTCAAGAAAGCTTCAGTACATAAAAGACAAGAGAGGGATTAGTCAGAGGCTCAATATTTCTTCATCCAGCTCTACTACCTACCTTCAACTGTGGTTCCCTACAGGTGAAAGTCTGTAGACCAATGGTTAAGTAACATTAGATTACACATCTGTATGCACCCCCTCCCCAACCCCAATTCAGGGTTCAAAGTGCTCCTTCAAAGCTATATTTTTGTTTTGTTTTGACTGAATTTAGAGCAGCAAATTGATAGTGTCCTTCCATGGGAGGAAGAAGATCAGAGGGAAACTTTTTTGAGTACAAAGATAAAATGGAAAAATAAACATGTTTTTAACACAGTTTGGTAGAGGAAATGTTTTCTTTACCAGGACACTAGAGAATCTGACAAGAGTTATTAAACACAGAGGTCCAAGGCTCCATCACAGGAACTAATAAATATTTGTTGAATTGCTGGTTGGTGTACTAATTCAAGCAGAGAAGGAATTCAGTGTCTGTTTTAAAGTCAGAAATTCTAACTGCTCCTTCAGGACAAAAGCAGGCCTTGTATTAAGCTAAGCAACCTTACTATCTATTCCCTTATTCAAACACACCAAAAAGGGATCTGATGTAGCCTTTGCCCACAAACCATGGAACTCCCATAGTAGGCTTCCTTAGGTAAATATTGCTGATTACTTTTAGCTATTGAGAAATACCATCCAATCTATGCACTGAGCTCAACATAGCAGGTTTAAGACCCAGAACTTTCAGGCAAAAAGCTTTACCTACCCTTGGAGAGTGGTTTGTTCTCTACCCCCTGGGTCCTTAGAATAAACTTCAAAGAATGGCTGTGCCAGAGCTTTCAAAACAGAATGGTTCTGAGATCCTTTCAAGAGTGCAGCAATCAGAACTATTGATTCTGAAATGGAGCAATTTCCAGTGGTATCCTTGAATTGGTGCATTATAGTAATTAGGACACATCTTCTATTCAACATATCCCAAATTGCTTTCCATTCAAACATATTCAAAATGAATTTTTATTCAACATGTTCAAAATTAAATGCTCATCCTTCAAAAACCATTTCTCAGTTAGCAGCCTTACCCTGTCACTGCTTCCTACTTTTATTCTGAAGATTTGGAGATCATTTGAATGATAGCTTGAAATTCCATGCTAATTGGAATTCTGGTTATTTTAGAGTACTTTTTTTTTTCAAGTGGTAAAGAAGTATCTCTGAAAGAACAACATTAGAAATAGTGGAACTTCCTGCAAATTTGCATGATGTGTTCAGGAAGGCATCTCAGAGCCATGCTGGCCAGCTGACACGTTATTTCTTGTCTTGTGACTGGTGCATAGTAAGAAAACAAGCCACTCCAGGCCTCAGAAGTAAAATATACTGTGAACCAGGGAGGGGCAGAGAATTTCATGGATGATTTTGGCATAGGGCTGTTTAAAAAATCATTACTCTTAATAATTTATCATTCTTTTAATCTTGGGACAGAATTGGTAAGCCTTTATAAATTAGTGATTCTGGAAATGTCCCATGTATGATTATGAAATCACTGAGAAGTGCTAGACAAGGAAGGCCAGTGATGCTCATCACCCCTCTACCGTGCAGTTAACCTGGGAAAAAAAACATGCTAAAAATGGACAGTGCGTGAGTGGGATTGGGGGGTGCTGGCTGGCAAGATGGTTTAGTGGTTAAGATGTTAATCTGGTTCTCGGCACCCACAGTGATTTACAACCATCAGAAAGTCCGGTTTCAAGAGGCCAGTGCCACTTTCTTATGTCTGTGGGCACCAGGCAACCTAGTACACAGACATTCACATGTGCAGACAAAACACTTGTACACATTAAACAAATAAACCTAAAAAACAAAACAGAAAGATAGTTTAGGGCTGGCAAGATGGTTCAGAGAGTAAAGGCATCAGCCACAGAGTCTGAAAAGTTGAGTTCAACCCCCAGGACCCACGTGATGAGAGGCAAGAACCAGCTCCTCCTCTTCACACACTTGATAGATGATGATGATAGATGATAGATAGATAGACAGATAGATAGACAGACATATAGGTACATAGATAGATGGATAGATAGATAAATAGATACATAGATAGATGGATGGATGGATAGATAGAGGATAAATATATTACAGAAGATGTAAAGACAGTACAAAGACTATTTTTTAAAAGCACCACTAACAAAAAAAAATCTACTTTAAATACAGATATACACAATAGAAAACCCACCTTCTCATTAACTGGTGAGGATATGTATAGGAAATTTAAGGGTTAAGGGGATTTCAAATGAGATAGTTCTTCAGGAATGCAGTTACCTTTGGAACATTTTCATATGGTGATAATATACATCCCTCCCAGATTGTAATCAGTTTGGGGGAAAAGGAAACCATCTGTTATTTTTATATTCCGTGGCCAGTGGCCTAAAAATAATAACTGTGATTTCTGCTAGAAGTTTATTGTTTACAGTGTGTTCTGTCTTTTTCCACCTCCATAATTATGCATGTATGAATCTTCTCATATCCCTTTTATGTAGATGAGGAGCCAGAGGGGTGGACAACGTCACTGATTTGTTAGCCAGTGTGCTAGATTGTGAGCTGGCAGGCAGTAAATGGTCTTCCAGCCTGTGGTTCGGTTCCCCTTTAGAGCCTCAAGCCTGATGCCTTCTTGTCCGTATTGACATGTTCTGACATTGTGGAGGACGGGAACTTCTCTCTCTCCTGAGTAGTCTATGACTGTGGCCTCTTACCTGTTTTCCTAGGCAGTCACACACTTAAAGCTACATTTAAGTTTGGGATTGGTTGTTGGTCATATGCATTAATGTTCAATACAATACAATAGTATACAAATATTTCCCAGAGAGATGATGTGGTGGTTTGGAAGAAAATTTGAGTAGTATTAATAGGAGGTGTGGCCTTGGAGTAGATGTGGCTTTGATGGAGAGAGTGTGTCACTGTGGGGGTGGGCTTTAAGGTTTTCTATGCTCAAGTTATTGCCCAATGTCTCAGTTCACTTCCTGTTGTCTGCAAGATATAGGGCTCTCAGCTCCTTCTCTAGCACCATGTCTGCCTGCATGTTGCCTTGTCCATGATGCTAATAAACTGAACCTCTGAACTGTAAGTGAGCCATCCCAATTAAATATTTTCTTTGTAAGAGTTGCCATGGTGTCTTTTCACTGCAATAGAAATTCTAACTAAGACAGATGGAGAGCAGAATGGGTCACAACCATGTCAAAGCAGAGCCACCAAAGTCTTCATATGAGCCACAGAGCACACCAGAGATTGTATTCTATTTCCATCAAGACAAATTCTAGGATTTCAGAGAAGGCCTTTTAACCTCATCAAACTTTAACTTCTTCATTTGAAAAAAAAAATAAGAATAATATTCACTCCATCTGTATCCTTCCGCTAATGTGCCAGAGAGGAATGTGTGTTTTCTTATGAATGTCACACTATTGCAGGACACACACCTACCAAGAGCTTGAGAAAGAAAACCTGCTGTTTCCATTCCCTGCCCCTCCCCCACGTAGCACACAACCCCACTCCCTGGGGGACATGTGCAACACTTCTTCTTTGTTGAATTTTAAAAGTAAACTTAGCTTTACAAACATGGGAGAGCAAAGGCTGAAAATGAATTGCCAGTCAAAGTGTCTGAATTACATACTTATGAAAAAACCTACTTAGTTTTATATGTGTTTGTGTGTGGTACAGGTAGGTGTACAAGTTCATATACATGTATATGAATTGTGTATATGTGTGTGGACATGTATGGGAGGTCAGAGGTGAATATTTAATGTTGTATTTGTTACTCTTCTGTTTCTGGGATTAAAATACCATAACCAAAAGAAAAAACAGTTTTATTTTCACATCCAGTTTCAGTCCACCGTGGTGGGTGGGCATGGCAGCAGGCTGAAGGTGTGTGTGTGGGGGGGGCAGGAGCAAGAAGCTGAGAGATCACTTCTCAGCCACAAGCAGGAAGAGGAAGCAGAGAGAGCAAACTGGGAATAGGGGATGGGTCTATAATCTCTGGTGTGACAATCTTCCTCCAGCAGGGCTGCACCTCCTAAATTTCCCCAAATGATACCAGCAACTAGGAATGAAGTTCGAATGCCCAAGCCCAAGAACGACATTTCTCATCAAACACCTTTCTTCATTAGCCTTCCACCTTATTTGTTGAGATCGGGTCTCTCATCCAAACTGGAGTCCACTGATTCAGGTAGACTCATTGGCCAGTGAGTATCAGGAATACCCCACAATGCTGGGATTAGAGGCACATGCCATCATGCCTGTTTGCTTTTATCAGGCGTGGTAAAATGTGGGAGCTAAAGAGCTGGACTCAGGTTCTCACTTGCAGAGCATGCAATTATTTACCAAGTAAATCATCTCTTTAGCCTCTCCTCTGTTAAGATTTTACAGGTGTACAATTATATCTGTAAATGAAAAAAAATACATAATCTATATATAAAGAAGAAGTCAGTTAAAGAATTTGAGTCACAGCACCTGGGAAACTGAGGCAGGAAGACTGTGAATCTCAGACCAGCTACTTAATAAGACCCAGGATAGATAATTAGGGGTATCTATAAAGAATCTTCTCTCCTCTGCCCCCAATGTGTCTACAACACAGTTTGCCAAACCAAAGGAGATTTGTCATGGGGCTTGGCCTTGTCATATAGAACTGAGTGTGTATCTGTAGAAATAAAGAGGCATGGAGACATGTTCCTATGTGCACACCATGCTGGGGAGGGGAGGGTGAATGGAAAGCAGGCCCCTGCAAGCATCTTGTCTCTTGATGGCAGCCTTGTCCTTCCTTTCTAAGCTGTCTTTGGTGTGATTCTGATTTCATGAGAGTTACTAGCAGTAGATCTGTGGCCAATAGTTCCACAGAGGGATGTGCTCTGGCAAATGATATTTATGAATTGTATGCTATGATTTTTCAATTCTGACTGCCTAGGATACCATGTTAAAAATGAGTCCCCAAAAATACTTTCCTTAAGAAAATTGTGAGTACCCATTCTCTAGTTCTTTCTCTTGGTTCTAAAGGAAACTTCTTGGCCATCTATTGTTTGTTTTGCTTTGGAAACACCATAATGAAAGGTGAGGTAAAAGAATATAGTTTTTATATTGAAAAAATGGACTTTCTATCCTACTGTTTATGATTATATGGTGTTTACAAAATCCCCAGATTGTAGATGAGTCAAGGAGGTGTGTATATATATATATATATGCATATATATGTCTTCAGCCCTCACTTAGCACCTTTAAAATGCACCCTTATCCTGAAGTTAAGGTAGAGAGGTCATGTAGAAGAGTCAGGGCTAGAACCATTTCTCCTATTCTGAATTTTTATCAGATGGGTCAGACCACAAGGATCAGAGCTGAGGGCTAGGCGAATCTACCTAGATTGGACAAGTACTCAGAGAAGACGCTAGAAGGCCTTTGCTGAGGAAAGGCCCAGTCTGGGAAACAGAGGAAGGACTCTAAGACTGTGGCTGCACGCAATGACCATGTTAGCATCGGCAGCCAGAGAGACTGGGAGTACATGATGCAGAGAGCTCATATATGCAGTCAGTGTTTGGTACCCAGCCCCAAGGAGTGCTCCCCACTGTCAGAAACAAATTCCTTGTCCCTGGGAAAGTGGCTCATACTCCCAAGTGAGAGCCTCAGAGTCACCAGGACCGATGTGGTTGGCAATGATAAACAAGTAAGTTCAAGTTTAAAAAACAGAGCTGGAAGGTGATGGTCATGTCCAAGGTGAGAACAAAGCTGAGGCCAGAAAAGAGATCCGGATTTCTGATTAGCTCTGCAGGGCTCCCCAAGGCTAGACTGGTTTGAGTGTGCAGATTTTGGATGCTGAAGGAGAGTAGAAGGGAGGCAAAGGTGAAGGCTGCTGATGAGGCAAACTTCTGCATTGACTTTTAGCCCAGTGCTCTTTTCCATTAAATATTTATCTGGTGGACACTCTGCAAAACTGGAGGCTTTTCACCCTTGTACTGTGTTTGAAAGGGAGGGTAGTGGTAAAGGGCTCCGTTTGCTCTCGCTATTTGGAAAGAACAGTTATGTTTACCCACATATTGCAATAGTGCATCAGACAGTGGAAGCAAAGGGAAGGAAGCTATGACCCTCTGAGGTATTTATTCTTCAGTGGTCGAGCCTAAAACTTTCTCAAGCCATGGAAAGTGACTCTGTCCTCTGATATTCCAGACTGATTTTATTGAATATACAATATATCACCATCCTTTCAACAAGTCAAGTAGGAATTGAATGAAATGAGTGGTGCAGTTAGTGAGGCAAGGGCTACATGTTCTTAGTAGGCAGAAAAAGGAGAATGGGAACAGCTGTCCAGGGTAGAGCACAGGAGAGACAGTGTTACTGGCAGGGTCAGAACACTGCGCTCAATGCTGCGGTTCCATTAGGAGATACTGTTTTCATATCTAACCCTCAATTAAGTGTCCCTGGGAATCATCATTGTCAGCTCGACTGGATTTGGAATTCCCAAGAACACACACTGCTGGCTGTGTTTGTGGAGATATTTCCAAAGAGGTCCCTCTGAGCACCAACATCTCTCTCTCTCTCTCTCTCTCTCTCTCTCTCTCTCTCTCTCTCTCTCTCTCTCTCTCTCTCCCTTCTCTCTGCAGATGCAATGTCACCAGCTGCCTCATAATCCTGCCACCATGATTTCCAACAGACTCTTTCCTCTGAGCTGGGAGCCAAAATTAACCCTTTCTTTATACAAGTTCTTGTCAGGTGTCCAATGACAATGACAAGAAAAATAACTCTCTAATCCCAGAGGAAGACAAGACTGAAGTAGAATCTTGTGCCCGGTGTGCAATCTGAAGGAATTTAGGGAATCATTCTCCTACACCATAAGTTTGTCATTCCTTCTTTCTTGCCTTGTATTGAGGCATTCTTGGCTGAACATGTACACCCTGCTTGGTTTGTCTTGTTTCTCAAGAGCTTGGTGCCTGGTCCTTCTGGTAATAAGTCATTGTCTGAAGGCTCACATATTAAAGGCTTATTACCCAGATGGCATTGCTGGGATCTGAAGAAATCTTTAGGAGATGGGACTTAGGTTGTTGGAAGCAGGATACAGTAGATCTTGGCCTTTATCTTCCTGTCGCTCATTTCCTAGGAACAAGGTACATAGATTTGCTCCATTGTACCCTCCAGCAGTAATGCCTCCAGGGCAATAAGGCAAGCAGACCACTGACCTCGATACTATGAACCAAAATAGACTTCACAAGTTAATCACCTTAGTAGATATTTTGTTGTAGTAACTGGAAATAGCAACAAATACAACAAATACATTCTTTTTGCCTCTGTTCTCACATTCACCCTCTTAGAGCAGAACAGAGATGCTGACTGTCCTCTCACCAGCCAAAATCAAAATGATCAGGACCAAGTCATGTCAAACAATGTCCTTTTCTCCATAGGACATAACATAGTTCAGGGTTGCCTGTGATCTCCTTGTAGAAGAAAATGAATATGCTATTTGAGAATGATGTTGAGCCAGATGGTGCATACCTTTAATCCCAGCTCTTGGGAGGCAATAGTAAAAGGAGGCAGATTTCTAAATTTGAGGCTAGCCCAATCTACAGAGTGAACTCTAGGATATCCAGGGCTACACATAGAAAATAAAAACGTACAAACAAAACATGGTGAGTTCATTTATAGCTGGTTGAATGAATATTTCTTTAGAGTTGGTAGTTATCTGTTACTCAGAAGGAGAATAATAGGTCTTTGTTCTTGGACATGGATAGTGATTTAAATTTATGAACGTGTGAAATGGAGATACTGTGTTTATCAGATGTTATGGTTTGGACACAAAAGTGTCCGTAAGATCATGAGTTTTAGCACTTGGTCTCCAGGTACTCCTGCTGTTTGGGGAAGCTGTGGAATCATCAGGAGGAATCCGTAACTTGAGGAAGCAGGCTCTTGGGGAGCTAGCCTTGAGGGTTCTATCCTGCAGCTGTCTCTAGCATACTCTCTGCTTCCTTTCTACCAGTGAGATGCAGCAAGCTATAGTCACCATGCCTTCCCTGCCCTGTTAGACTCACATTCACCCCAATGCTGGGCCTGTTTTGAATTTTTTCTTAAGTTGATTCTGATGGATATTCTAATCATAGCTGTGAAAAAGACAACTAATACAGCATATATGCAAATATGGAAAGGTAAATCAAAGAAGAGATGTTAACTGAATGAATGATAAACAAAAGCAAGTGAGTGCCCATGTAATTATATTAACACATTTCACCCTTAGCCATGCATTAGAAGCCATCAGGAATAGACTTCAAAGTAGCAATACCTTCATATTTAGTTCAATTTGGGGGGAAATTAAAAAAAAACCCAGAAAACAGGAAGATAGAGGGACATCATGACTAAAAGCCTTCTTTAGATATTATGATTCAGTATGTGACCAATTTATGTGACAATCACATCAGATTAAGTTAAAAACCAACAGAAAGTGGTGTGCACTTTCTACTATTAAGTCTGTAAAATGTGTAAAAGCCAGTAAGACAGAGAGAGTCAAAGATAAGTGTGAGGACATTCCCAGCCATCTATTTCAGCAAACCAAGCTCTACTCTGGACATTGATCCACGGGAACCAAGCCTTCAATGCTTTTACCTTTTAGGGGAACACATTGAGATCTGAATGGCAATAATGTATTTTATAAGGATGACTTCTATGCCTTATGATTGGTTATTAGTTCATGTGTATATTCATTCATTCATTCAACAAGTATTTATTGAGTTGGCTGTGTCCTCCAACAAGACTGTACTAAATGAACCTTAGAAGGTTCTTTCTGTTAAGTTGAAGAAGAATGTAATTAGATACTGATTATCCAAAGAATATTTTTTAATATCTACCCTGAACAGGCACCAACTACAAGAGCCAGTCTAGGTGAATGCACTCTCATCCCATAATATTAAGGACCTCAGCAGCAGTCACAGGAATTGCTAAAAGATACAGAGCATCATTCTAGACTACTTGGGCCATGGACAAGGGGACCTTGAACAAAGAATCAGCAGGCCTGAGAGAACACAGAAAAGAAGGGGAGACCAGGAGACAGGGCTAAACACTGAGTGCCAACAATGGAGAAGGCCCCAAAGCACCCACTCTTAAATCCGAATGGATGGAAACTGATAATTTAAAGGCTGGGAAACTGGCCACACTTTATCACAGAATATCCTTCTGTCTGTCTACCTTTTTCATGTCTATTCTGTTCTGTACAACTGACTCTACTCCACCTTCACTAACAAAAATGAGATTCTTGTGTTTCTTGCTTGTAGAGGGTCAGTTTAAAAGAGTTTTTTCTTTTCTTCTCTTCTCTTTTCTTTTCTTTTCTTTTTAGCACTTCTCCAAGCTTTCCTTTTTCTCTCTGACTGATACACATACAGATTAAGCATGTGTGCGCACTCACATACACATGCGCGCGCGCGCGCGCGCGCGCGCGCACACACACACACACACATACACAGAAAGAGAGAGATTCTTGGAGGTTTAAGAACATTTGCTACTCAAGTGACAAGAACTGAAATAAGTATTGATTTCCTGGTTAATTAGGCCATTAGCTCAAGACTCAGTCTTAAATGAGGTTCACATGGGAGCCACAGAGCTTCTTTGTGACTCTCTCATAGGAACCCTTGGTCCTAATTGCCTCCAGGACACTAGTCATCCAACCCTGTGGATTATGTATCTCATGCTGAACTCTGTTGTAAGAAATTTCTGGCCAGGACTAGCCCTAAGATCTGGACCTGCAGTTCCACAGCCACTTAGCCCCAAATAATGACCCAGATGCTTATATTAATTACAGACTGTTTGGCCTAAAGCTCAGGCTTACTGCTAGCTAGCTCCTGCATCTTAATTCAACCCGTTTCTATTCATTTGTCTTGCTATGTGGCTCATGGCTTACCTGTTCTCCATTGCATATTGCTTCTTGGGTAGCTGGATCAAGTCTTTCCAGACTTGACCCTCCTTCCTCTGTATCTGTGCTTGCATTTCCCACTTGCTTCTAAGCTGCTCTGCCATAGGCCAAAACAATTCTTTTATTATCCAATGGTATTTACAACATACATAAAGACATCCCACATCAAAACTCACTTATGAGTCCTCAGCATATTGTCTCTAGGAATTGAGCGAGGCCAGTAAGCAAGGAGTTCTTACTGTGCTTAAACTGATATACTGCAGCACAGAAATCTCAGAATGCCCTGGGAAGGTGACATTTATTGTCTAGATTTCTACATATAGTACTGTGCTAACTAAGCTATAAATAAAGAATTTATATTAATTATTATATTAATATAATATATATTCACAGATACCTCAAGTATGTTTACTGTAGAAAGGAGCAAGATGGAAATGATTGACATTAAGTGGCTTGCCCAGCATAGCGAAGCAGGTAGAATTCAAGCCAAAATGAGCTTTAAAGCAAAGTGCATGCTACTGTTGGGATGAATGGGCCCACACCGGCTGCAACATTTGAACAAAACAGCCTCAGGGAATCCTATAGCTGATGAACTACAATCCAAACTGATGCACAAGCAGATTGTAACCTATCCAATGAGTAATTATTATAGCTAAACAAGTGTGCCTCAGCCAATCACAGCAGCTAACCCGTCAGCTAACCCTGGGATGAAGTGTACCAAACTCTGCCCCAATTAGACAAACATCAGACAGCACCCATCAGGAGATATATGTTTTCCTTTCACGTCTTTCTGATTATTAAAATAGATCCTCATGGCATATGTGTATGTAGCAGGGGATGCAGGTAAGGTGAACCATATTTTCAGCTGGAGTACTTCTTGGTTCCAGAACCCATTTCTTGCTCAAATAAACTTGGTTAGTTGAACCGGGCTTCAGTTTTTTTTTTTTTTCACAGTGTTTATATGACACAACTCAGTCTCCTTCTTAGAAAAATACTAATGATTAACTGGGCTCAGGAGGGTAGGGCTGGGAGCCAGAGAAGAATCAAAGGCCAACAGTGCATTAGATCAAAGTCAAGAGCTGAACAGTGCTAATACCCACCTGGCCTTCCCTGTGCCTGTTCTTTACCAGTCTGGGAGGGGTGAGACCCCAGCAAGATGGAGGAGACTTGATACCCCCCTGAGAACACAGCTATGTAGATTAAATAAAAGAGCCAGAACTGGCACTATTCTTCAGTAGGAGGTACTGCATGGGAAACAGGCACTCAATGCAGAGCCTTTGCATCTTCATCACAGAAGATACTCAGACCAAACTGTTCAATAAGTTACTGTTGCAACTGGGAGAGCAAAGGGAAGGGACCAGATTACTGGATGGAGTCTGTTCCTGAAGCCAGAGGAGTACCGTGTGCGTGAAGGAGGCTGAGAAAGGCATCTGAGAAGTCTCTCGCCTCCGACCAAATCTCAGCTTCTGCATTGAGAATCTGCAGAATGAAAACATGAGACCTGTGGGTACTCTTGACTTTAGACAGGTTGCAGCAAGTTGAGATGGCATTTCAGGGAAGAGGGACATGTCAGTGAAGTCCTATAAGCCGGAGGGAGAAGTGGGGGGGTGTTCCATGGTTTGTACTGGGAAATAAAGGCACAATATTGAGTTTTTGGGTGAACCTGATGGAGATCTTGAAGGCCTAACACATACCATATGATATTTTCATGTGGGAGTCTCATAAGTCTCTCATCCTTGTTCCAAACTGAGCTCCAAATCCCAGTTTTTCATATCCAAGTTGATGATAACTATCTCTCTACATGCTCAAACTCAACAATCATAGAATTAGTCTTGACCCCCACCCCCACAAATCCTACCCAGTCTACCAGGAAGAATTACCTATATATAACTGATAGTTTTAGATTCTATAATAAGAGCCCTTCTCCCAGTCCACTCATCTTCCTGGTTCAGGCCCTCATCACATCCCACTTAGGTCACCATTATGGTCCCTGAAATGGCTGCTTTTTCTATCCTGTGGCAAAGGCTTAACTCTGAGTCAGACTGAATCATTCCCCTTTCTAAGGCCTTTGTTGGGGGTTCAGTGAAAGGCCAGCATTCTTTCAGTCTCAGGTCTCTCTTTCACTCTTGTTCTCTTCGGCTTCATCTCCTCCGGAGCCCTCCCTGGCTCTTCCTCTCTATCCAGCCTTCCTCATTTCTTTCTGCCCGTCTGTCACCAGCCATGCTGCAACTTCACAAGTCAGATACAGACTTGGTTTCCGTAGACTCGTGTCTTTAATATCACCTCCACAGTCTGTTGCTTTTCACCTAACCCAAAATGCATCTCCTGGCATTTGCCCTCCCTTGCTTATTTTTCTTCATGATATTAATGATGTTAATCTAACTTGATTGTGTATTTAATTTACCCCTGTCTCCTACAACTAGAGTATAAACTCCATGAGTATATTTGTCCACTGTCATAATTGTAATAAAATCTCTGATGCTGTACCCTTTTAATTCACAGTTCATAGTCACACATTGAAGGACAAAGGGCTGGCATCTTTTTGCTCTGCTAGAGTCCTCGTGCAGCTAACATCACAATGACCGGAGCTTATGTGAGAAGGAGAGACCACAGGATGACACAAGAAACTGGGAGGGCAGGCTATTTTAACATCCATGTAGATGCTTCAGGATACTTAGCAACCTCCAGCCATGCCCCATCTCTTAAAGGAACCACCACATCCTAATTGATACTTCCACATCAGCTACTCCATTTCTAATGCCTAGGCCTTTAGATGACAAAATTAAACCATATACAAACCAGAACAAACAAAGATCAGAACTTGGGTCTGTTTTATTGATTATCCTAGAACAGGGCCTATCATATTTAATAACAAATTTATGAATAATGAATGAATGGTAAATCACAGAAATGTGAACACGGAGAATGTTGGGAGAGCAGTAATAAGAACTGCAATAATAGTTATAACATGTTTTGTTTTTTGAAAAACGGTCTCACTATGTAGTCCTGGCTGGTGTAGATCTCACAGGGATCTGCCTCTACCTCCTGAGTGCTGAGATTAAAGATGTGGGCCACCACACCTGACTCAGTAATAACATTTTTAGGCTTAAGATTTTCTGTGTTTATTTGTTGAAACACTACCTGATGACTATCTGTGTTCGCATGGGTGGCTCCACCAGGTAGTAATTCTACAGTTTAACTGACAGGGAGCATGCTTTGGATGGTGTCTTGGGTTGAATTGTGTACAGCCTCCAAAAAATAATAAGCCCTAGTCTCTAGGACCCTAGAATGTGACTTTCTTTAAAAACAGGCCCTTTACAGACATAATCAAGCTGAAACTGGGCCACCAAGAAAGACTCTCCTCTGATGACTGATGTCCTTATAGGAAGGGAAAATTGAGAGGCAGAGCCAGGCACCTTCAGAGAGCAGACAAAGCGAATATTCACAGAGAAAAGTTGGGCATGCATGCAAAGATGGTGGCAGAGATTGGAGGGATGGAACTACAGCCAAGGAATTCCTGGAGGAACTAGAAGCCGGAAGAGGCTAAGAACACTTTCTCCCTCGGAGTTCTCAGAAAAAACCATCCCCCAGCAAACGATCTATGCTAGCCTCCAGGGTAGGGAGACATTCTGTTGGCCAAGATCATAGTTTACAGCACTATTTCAGCAGCCCTGGGAACCTACTACAAACCTCGAGGAAGACTCAGCCTTACCAGGTGGGCGCCCCGCCTTGGATAGAAAATATAAAGCTCAGACTTCATCTTGTCCAGGGACTGCCAACCATGTTCCATGGTTCTTTGATATCTTCAGAGATCTGGGCATAAGTCAAAGGCAAGAGGAGAATATATTGAATATAAGGGTGACCAGGAAAACATTTTTGAAATTGCTACTGATATACTAAACCTAATTCAACAAATTAAAAAACCTAACATTGGCTTTTTCTCAGCATTCATTCCAAGTAAAATGAGACGAAAGGGCTAGATTTGGTCAGTCTTGGGAGGCACAGAAGGTAACATGGAGCCTGATTGGGGCAGCGCAGCATTGGTCATGGCCATAGCTTCGGCCTTGCCGCAAGCAAGTCTCACCACTATCTAGGTCTGAGGTTGTCACCAGCAAAATGAATTGCTTTTCTTTCTTCCGTTTTAAAAAGTTGTGTCTGTGAGTGCATGCCATGCAATATGGGTACCCACTGAGACCAGAAGAGTGTGATAGATCCCTTGAATCTAGAGTTACAGGCAGTTGCGAGCTGCCTGGCCTGAATTCTGGAACTCAGCTCTGGTTCTCTAGATGGCAACAAGAGCTTTTAACCACTGAGCCATTCCTCCAGATTCTCAAATGAATTTCTAGAGCACTGGTTCTCAACCCATGGGTTACCTCCCCTTTGGAGTTGAGTAATTTTCTTACACGGGTCACTTACCACTTTTGGAAAATACAGATATTTACATTACAATTCATTACAGTAGCAAAATTACAGTTATGAAATAGCGATGAAAATAATTTTATATTTGGGGGTCACCACAGCATAAGGAACTGAATTAAAGGGTAGCAGTATTAGAAATGTTGAGAATCACTCTTCTAAAGATTCTTTGGTCACATCTGTAGCTGGCTCTCCATGTTCCATGGTTCTTTGATATCTTCAGAGATCTGGGCATAAGTCAAAGGCAAGAGGAGAATACATTGAATATAAGGGTGACCAGGAAAACATTTTTGAAATTGCTACTGATATATTAAACCTAATTCAACAAATTAAAAAACCTAACATTGGCTTTTTTCTCAGCATTCATTCCAAGTAAAAATGAATGATGAGACAATTTTGTATGTATTAGGTCCAAAGTGGTTACTGCTAAATTCAGCCTTCTGAGATCTCAAGTTCACTTCACAAGCAAACAGTGTGTGGCAGGGTGTGTGAGCAGGGAGAATCACAAAAAGGAGCGTCTAAATGAAGATAATTTTTGGTCTGTTAGAAAATAGATTTGTACAGAAAGGCCCAAAATAATGCATAACTGGCAAGCTTATTGCCAATTCTTCCACTTTAGTCCCAGCAGAATTATATGTCAGTTAGATAAACTGCTATAAATAATTATCGGCTGTGGAAAAATTAGATGCAGACAGAGAAGTGAGTGTCCTATTGGATCTGAAACTCTGAAACATGCAGACTTGGAAATCCCCTCATGCCTCCAAGTCTGCCCTACAGCAAGTCCACGATGTGTAGCATTACTGCCCCCCAAAGAGATTGTGAAGGGGTAGGATTATGTCAAAGGCCAAAGAAGTCCAATCTGAGACACAGTGGTGCCTAAATCAGAAATGGACCTTTGAGTTTATGCATGAAACACCTGTTCTGTTCAAGAAGTTAGAATCTGAACAAATTAAGGGTCATTTGCAGAAATCCGTTCAACACTGTTGTTGGTAGGTTTTGTTCTTCAACTCCTTGATCTTTTAGGGGTTCTGCCACTCAGCACCCAAATAAATCACATGCAGAAGCTTATTCTTAATTATTATAAATGCCCAATCATAGCTTGGCTTGTTTCTTCTTGGTTTTTCTTAACCTAAATTAGCCAGTCTACCTTTTGCCTCTGGGATTTTACCTTTTTCTATTTCTGTATATTTTTCTTTCTTATTCTGAAACTGCTTGTGTTGCTGAGTGGCTGGCTCCATGCGTCCTCCTTCATCTCTGGCTCCTTCTTCCTTTTCCTCCCAGAGTTTTCTTTCTATATATTCTCTCTGCCTATCTTTTCTCCTGCTTTTCTTTTCTCCTGCCTTTCTATTGGCCATTCAGCTCTTTGATAGACCATTAGGTGTTTTAGACAGGCACAGTAACACAGCTTCACAGAGTTAAACAAATACAGCACAAAAGAATACAACACATCTCTGCAACATTAAAGAAATGTTCCACAGCAAAAACAAATGCAACACATCTTAAAATAATGTTTTACAACACAACACAGCCTGATGAGAACACACTCTTTTCCAACAGTAGACACAGGAGCAACAGGATGCATGTGGTCCCTGCTGCGCTGAGCCTCTGCATTCAGCCCACATTCTGAAAACTATGAAGCAAAGAATAAACGCCAGGGACAGTTAACTCTGAGCAAGTAACCAGAAGTTAATAAAAGAACTCTTCGAAACAGTGAAATTGAGAGCTAGTACCTGATGTGGAGCAAGGGCAATCAAAGCAGCCGGAATAGCATCTGGGAAAGTCCTAAGATGGTAAAATTAGAGAAAAACATGGAGAAAAGCCCATAAATAAGAGAGAGTTAAGGATCCAGAAGAATTACAAACAAGAGCCTGGCAAACACCATTGACTTCACTCAGAAGGAGAGGTACTGGGCCAAAAGACAAATGCTTCTGTGATGGGGATGGAGTTGGCTGAATTTCTTTCCATCCAGGTTTCAACAAGTATAATTCTAAAGTGAGAACTGAGAGATCATGTTTACCTATAGCTGTGTTCTTAAATGTCCCACAGGTAATATGCCTTCATCCAAAATTAGAAACTGTGACCCTGCAGGGAACATTCTTGACTTATCTGATTCTCAGAATCAGCCCTGGCTCCCTAGACTTGCCAGAGTAAGGTAATACAGTTACCATTTATTCGATAGGTCACAACTATACACTTAAAAAATATCTTACATGTGTGTTCATTAGCACTAAGAACTTCCTCTAGTCTCCTGTCTTTCCTCACTGCTGAATACTTCTCCGTTGAATTTCCCAACAATTTAGTTGCTACCAAGCAGAATGCTCTCCATTTTTGTTATTATAGTGAAGACTGAACCTGGGGCCTTATACGTGAGAGGTAGGCATTCTACTACAGAGCTGCTACTCCTAGCTAGTGAAGCTGCATTAGCCAAGATCTACATGAGATTATTTGAACTGTGGAAGATCACTCTGTCAAAATACACACTGGGATTGCAGAAGTAGAGAGACAGCACCAGGGAAGTGCTGTCTTAGTTACCACACTTTTCGAAACCTTCTGACTGCTGAGGTAAGATGAGTTGATTGTCCAGATCCTGTAGTCAAAATGGTCCTGCTAAAATAAAGGAAGTAAGCCCAATGGGACCCTAAAAATTAGGCTGTGTTTCTGAGTGAACGGATGAAGATCTTCTCTAAGTGAGGCACTTGGCCCACTTGGAGCTGAATCGTTGACGCACGTGGGTTCTTAGAATGCACTTGATAATGACTTGTTCCAGTTCCCATCCAGTCTCTGTCACTGGTTATCAGCTCTGCTTTGCATAATTATTGACAAAAGCTAAGCCATACACTGTGCCACGCAGGTCAATGCTCTGTAGGAAACATCTGCCTTCTCTTGCTTTGATTTCCAGAAACCTAGCCAGCCTTCCTTCCTTCTTCTCTCCCTCCCTCCCTCCCTTCCTCCCTCCCTCCCTCCTCCTTCCCTCCCTCCCTCCCTTTTGTTCTTCCTTCCCTCTCCCCACCTCAGTGAAATTATTTTCTTGTAAAAATTTTCAAGTGTAGTTAAAAGTGGCAGTGAAAATGTAGTACCAGCTTTAGCCACTTTACCTCTCAAGGGATGGAGATATGACCCAGTGGTAGAACACTTGCCTATGTGCACAAGGCCCTGGGTTTGCTCCCAAGTACCACAGAAGTAATGGTGAAGTAGCAGCTACCTCATAACCAATCTTATTTCATCTATGTCCCCAACTAATACTCCTTTACCTCCTGGAAACCTCAGGTAGTCCATTTACAATTTTTCAGTGCATTTATTATATTTTTAGTGTTCCTAGAATTCTTCCTGCTCCTGTGGAGAAGTAAAGAGAGGTGGGGGTGGATACCAAGAGCTCTATGAAAAAAGCATGTTTTGGAGAAAGAATGACCTACTTGGTGTATTGTCCTGGGTGGTGCCATTCCAGCGGGGTGGTACCATTTATTCTAAGGTTCTTGTGTGCTTCGCCAGAGATTCTGCCTGTCTCTCGCAGGGGATGTCCCTGTTGAGCTGTGCAAGGGTCACACAGGATGGACCCTCCCTGAGACCATGTACTGATCTTGGAAAATAACTTTAATATGAGCCCCACTGAATATATTTTTGGCATAAATGGATACTTTATTACAGTTTAAATATCATGCTGGACTTTTCTAGTTTCTCACAATTTGGCTTCTTAATTTCACCAGGCTTTTGTCCTGATTCCTCTATTCTATACAGCACTTAAATTCCAAAAAGCCCCCATCCCTTGACAATCTTCATTATCCACCCTGAATTGGAAGATTGTTTCTTCCTTATTTGAAATGCACCTGTGTGTGTTCACGTATATAAAGAAAAGCATGTGTGTGAGTGCATGTTGATATGAGTGTGCATTCATGTGGAATACAGATGCCAGAGGACAAGCTCAGATGTCATCCTTAATAATTCTGTTCACCATAAAAATTGGAGAAATTGAGCTGGAAGAGACCTAAAAGTCTCCCTGGGAATAGCTTTCAAAATATTCAAAAGTGCTGTACATGCTGCCAATAGGGAAAAGTAATTTACAGTCCTACTCAGATGTGAAGCCTAAGAAATCAACCATGGCTGGAAGGACAAGTTACCCCCAAGGGTGCAATAGTGGCACTGACATCTCGGGGGTAACCAAGAGCTGTTGAAATGGACTTAAGGCCAACTCTACAGGAGGGAGTTCATGCCCAGTACTGTAAACCGGGACAACTACCCTTGCCTCATGAGGTCATGGACCATAGAGTACAATCTGTTACTGTTACTATCTTAAAACTAGTGTGATTTCTAACTGTATTCTAAATACAACCACCTCTCATTAAAGAAGCTTCTTTTTGCATCAGAAAAACCATTATAGGAAGCCACAACTGATCCAAATATAAGGAAAAACAGACTATGGGATGGCCAACCCAAATTCATATATCTACACTAACCTCTACACCTAAGACTCAGGAAAGACCATGGCATAGGAGCTGGAAAGACTGTATAAAAAGCCAGAGGATAAGGATGTCTGCTGTGAGAAAGTGTCTTCTACAAATGATAAGGAAACTGTAACCATGAAATGTGAAAATGGTGATCACCTAAACAGTACCTGCACAATGACATCACAAGTTGATATTCCAATGTGGATGGGGGAAATCTCACAGGTCCCACATCTAGATATAAAAAAATACTATAGACAATTAATAAACTACTGAGACCGAGAATCAGTCTTCTCCAAAGAAGTGGAGGGGGTGCTCACTCCTAAGTGAACACTAAGTGGACCCAGCAGGGTGCTTGTGTGTATGTGTGTGTAAGTGTGAGTGTGTATGTGTGTACAGGCACTCAAGAGGGTAAGTGTGTGTAAAACAATAATTAAAGAGTAGGTAATAGATTTGAGAGGGAATGGAGGGAGATAAGAAGGGGTGGAAATGATTTAAATATAGAGCTTATGTTTAAAATCCTCAAATAAATAAATAAATAAATAAATAAGAACTCTGCTTATGTCCTTCATGAGGTGACCTCTCTCGGATCCTAGAGCTCACTCGCTCATTTCCACCTCATCACTAACATGGGGACTGCAAGTACATAGCACCATTTCTAGCATTTTTCATGGGTTCTAGGTATCAAACTCAGGTCCTCACACTTGTGAGATAAGCACTCTACAATGAGCCACACCCCTTTCCTTTCTCTTTAGAGAAATGACCATGTGCAATATTATAATGTTGTTTTATGGGAAGAACAGAAATACTTTATTAATTGTTTAAAATGCTACTTTATCATTTTTAAGTAGGTATTTGGAATCTTCCAACACCTAACATCCTACAACCTGATGGGTATCGATCTCACAAAAACCTTAGGGAAAAATTGACAATAGTGAAATCAAGGCAGTGTGCCTGAATTGATTCTCATTTTACACACTGGTCACAAAGAGAGCAGGATGACACCTCCAACCACAGAAGAAAGCTACTTAGCCTCACAGAGCTGCAGACTGTTGTTACAGATTGAAGAGTACACTCTTGAGTGATCTCTGGCCCAGAAATAGAGGACCCCTTACTGTTGTAAGTGCTTTTCATGAAATTGGAAATTGCACAGTCTCATTTCTCCATCCTGTTGTCTTTCCGGGATGTTCCATTAGCAAAGCCCTTTCATCACTAGGTGAACTTTGCCTATAGGAGATTTATTTTCCTCGGCTTATGACACAGTGGTGCCTTGTGAAAGATCATGGTTTCAGTGCAAGAAGGAAATAGTTGGGACACAGAGCTCTCATTTCTCAGCCTGGCAAGAACCTCAGTTCCTAAGCACTTGGTGGCCGACACCCCTTGTGGGGAAGCCTGCTGTGTTGATTAGTTTTTAGTCAAGTTGACACAAGCTAGAGCCATTTGGGAAGAACTAACCTCAATTGAGAAAAACACTCCATGATATTTGCCTGTAAGAAAACCCATAGTGCATTTCCTTGATTAATGTGGGTAGGTTCAGCTCATCGTGAACCCAGTAAGCATCCCTCGGCCATGAGCTCTGCCTCAGCTCCTGCATCCAGGTTCCTGCTTGAGTTCCTGGCCTGACTTCTCCCAGTGATAAAGTGATTACGTGACAGTTATGAAAGAAATCTTTCCTTCCCAAAGTTGCTTTTGGTCATGGTATTTTATCACAGCAATAGACACCCAAAGACACTTGCTGTTAAAAATCAGGCACAGGGCAAGGGACCAGAAAAACAGAGACAATGAACGTATTTTCTCATTACATATTTTTGTTTATTCTGTAGTTTTTGTTCCCTTGAGACAGGATCTTTCTATGTACCTCAGACTTGACCTCAAACTTGAAATGTCCTGTCCTAACCTCCCAATTATAGGATGATAGGTGTGTGATACCATGCCTGTCTTCTTGCTACATCTTTAGATAGGACAAAAAAATAGGAGGAAAACACAAACAAAGCAATGAAAATTACAACAGTAATGAATTACTTTCGCATCCATAACGCTGATGAATCTTTCTCTTGGGGAGTTATATTGAGTGCTTTTGTGACACGCAAACACACACACATACAAACACTTGACAGAAACAACTTACAGGAAAAAGGTACCATTTTGTTTCCCATTTGAAGGCTGTCTTAGTTAGGGTTGAAGGGACACCATGACCACAGCAACTCCTATAAAGGAAAACATTTCATTGGAGCTGGCTAACAGTTGGGTTTGGTTCATTATCATGGTGGCAGGAAGCATGGTGTCATGCAGGCAGATGTAGTGCTGGACAGGTAACTGAGAGTTCTACAGCTGGATCCGTAGGCATAAGAAGAGACAGTGAGCCACTAGCCTGGCATGAGCTTTTGAGACCTCAAAGCCCATCCCCCAGTGACACACTTCTTCCAACAAGGCCATGTCTCCTAATAGTGACACTCACCATGGGCCTATGGGGGTCATTTTCATTCAAATAACCACAAAATCTGAGCTCATACTGACAGTGATACATAGCAGCAGAAGGTCACATTGCATCCACAGGATGCAGAGAGATGAATACTGGTGATCCATTGGCATCCACTTTTTACTTAGTCTGGAGCCTCAGCAGGTGTGTTTCTAGGTAGGCAATATCCTCTCTCATAACCTTCATTCACTTATTCAACTCATTTCTTCTTCAGTAAGTTGGTAGAAGTAATATAAGTAGCTTGACTGTCATACAGATAGAACATGGCCTCTAAATGTGGCAGCACATTGAGACCAAAAGGTGGTGCTCAATCAGGATATCTGTTGTGATTGAATTAAAATGGTCGCCATGGGCTCAGATATAATATGCTTAGTCCCTAGTTAATGACACATTTGGGAAGAATTTGGAAGTGTGGACTTGTTAGAGGAGGTATGTCCCTGAGGTGGGCTTTGAAGGCTCTCTCTCTCTCTGTCTCTCTGTCTCTGTCTCTGTCTCTGTCTCTGTCTCTGTCTCTCTCTGTCTCTCTCTCTTTGTCTCTCTGTCTCTCTCTGTCTCTGTCTCTCTCTGTCTGTCTCTGTCTCTGTCTCTGTCTCTCTCTCTCTCTCTCTCTCTCTCTCTCTCTCTCTCTTTCTCTCTCTCTGCGTGCAGCCGGCACACCGGAAAGTAACTCTCAACTCCTTCTCCAGCACCCTGTCTACCTGCAGGCCACCATGATCATAAACAGACTAAGCTTTCTCCTATAGGAGTTGCCTTGGTTATGGTGTCTCTTCACAGCAATAGAACACTAACTAAATAAACAGCATCCAAACTACAGTTGTTATTTTAACAGAAAGAATTTGATGTGGCATATTAACCATGTAAATGAAGCAGACTTCTATTACCAATGCAACAAAGCATCACAGAGTTAGTGACTTAGGCAACACAGATTTATTGAATTCATTTGATTTTTAATCATGTGTGTGTGTGAGTGTGTGTGTGAGTGTGTGTGTGTGAGTGTGTGTGTGTGTGTGTGTGTGTAAGGCATTTGCACTTGAATGCAGGTTCCTGAGGGATCCAGAAGGCACCATCAGATCCTCTGGTGCTATAGTTAAAGGCAGTTGTGAGCTACCTGACTTGTGTGCTGGGAGATGAACTCAGGTTCTCTATAAGAGCAGTACGTGCTTCTCTAACTCCCAACACAAATTTATTACCTTACAGCTCTGAAGTCAGAAGTTTAATATAGCTTCACTGGGTTAAATCAGCCCTGACAGAACTGTGTTCCTTTTGAAGCTAATCCCTAGGGAGGAGCTGTCTCCTTGCCTTCCCTAGCTCTAGAAACCATCTGCGTGTCTGCGTCACCACCGCTCCCTCTTCCCATTGCTCCAACCCTGCTTCTCTTGCTCCAACTCTGGCCATTTTCCTTCTCCACATGAGGGTCTGTGGTGACTCAGGCCCAGGCTGTGAACTATAGTAATCTCCCCATCTCAGATCTACTTAATCAGATCTGTGAAGCGCCTCTCGCCATGTTAGCTAAGAGAGTCACAGGTTTGGAGGGATCAGGATGTGACTCTCTCTGGAGAAAGGTTGTCCTAGAGAAACCCACAAGACAGAAACAAAACCTTAAGGCCTTATGCTTTATAGACTGAATAAACAGCTTTGGGGAGTACCAACCTTCTCTAGGGTTAGAGTAGCAGGGATTCTCAGAAGCTTTGAGACGACACCCACAGAGCCAAAATCCAGCCCTCTGAAAATGGGGTGCCTATGGCTAGTGCTTCCTGAGGAGTACAGAGAGGCAGGTGTACCAAAATTGAAAGGCGCTGCAGCCAGCTATATCTAGAGAAACATTAGCTTTCAATGGAAGAAAGGAGATGTCTTATGCTGACTGGAACAGACAGGAAGCCTCAGGAAAACCACAGCAAGGGACAGACACATGTCTCTCTCCTCACTGGTCTCCTGCAGTGCTCCTCACTGGCACAGCCTGAGAGGGAAGCAGCTGAAAACAATGCATGGAAGGATCCCAGGTCCTGCATTATCAAGCAGAGGACAGGGATGGTTTGAACTGTGTGGGGGCAGGAGCATGCAGCCACAGTAGTACATGATGAAGGCCTGGTCTTCAGTGAGGAAGTAAGTATTTAATCAAATACATGTGTCTGTAGGGGTCTTTTCACAGTCAAATTATGACCATGTTTTGCATTGATGTAATAACAAAAAGAGAACCTTAAGTCAGCTTACTGCTAAAGTTATTCTTATGAAATAAGTGAAGTAATGCAAACAAAACAAAAACAAACCTGAATATGCTGTGCTGAAATTGGCCTACTTCAAGATGCAAGAGTGGTTTAATGTTTGAAGAATAATAAAATCTCTCTAATTAATACTACATAGTGGAAAACATGGTACAACCTAGGTAAATGTTTTTTAAAAAAGAATTTGACAGTCTTCAATATATACTCATGACTAGAATTTCTACAAATATAACTAAAACTGCTTGAATTTTATAACTGTATCTATAAGACACACAACTTGTGACTAAGTGTAAAAATTGTCCCTCTAGGGAGAAGGAACAGAAAAGGGCAATAAGGAGCCAAGAAGACAAAATTAAGAAATGCACAGGGGCTGGAGAGGTGGCTTGGCTGTTAAGAGCTCTTGAACGGGACCTAGGTTTGGTTTCCAGGACCAAAATGGTGGTTCATGACCATCCTTAACTCCAGGTTCAGGGTATCCAATGCCCTCCTCTTCTGACCTCCAGGAGTACCAGACATTCACATGGTATATATACATACACACAGGCAAATCACTCACACACATAAAGTAAGATAAATAAATCCAAAAATATATATATGAGAAAGGCAAATATATTTTCGGTCACATAAATGTTGCATATTTCTCTGGATGGATGGATAGATAGGCAACTGGCTGGCTGGATAGACAGACAGAGGAGGTATAGGATTAATTCAAGGTCATTCTTACCAAAATAGTGAGTTTGAGGGTAACCTGGGCTACACAAGTCCTATCTTTAAAAACAATAGCAACAAAACAGAGCAACAACAACAATAGTAACAATAACAAAGTGCCAGATGCTGGAGGGATAGCTTATTGGGTAAGAACTCTTGCTATGCAAGCAAAACAACTTTAGCTTAGATCCCACCATAGATGCAAAGGGCTGAGTGTGGCTGCATGGACCTGTAATCCTAGTGTTTGGAGGGCAGACAGGGATCACTGGTGGATCGGATGTGTATGCTGGATTTATCATGCTTTCAAAATCCAGGCTTTTTAAATAGAAAAAATCTAACACTGACCAGCTCATTTGGGTATTCTGCTGAATTGTTATAAAACAGTATAAAAGTAAAGGTTGGAGAGATGTTACAGTGGCTAAGAACAGTTGCTGGCCTTGCAGAGGACCTAGGTTCAGTTCCCAGCACTCACATGGCAGCCTACAACCATCTGTCCCTCCAGTCTCTGGGAATCCAATAGCCTCTTCTCGTTTCCCAGGGCTCTAGACATCCATGTGATACATATACATACACACAGGAAAAACACTCATACACATAAAAAATATTTAAGAAAATACTGTTGTTGTTTTTTTTAGCTCTTTACAGGAGGGGGCACCCAGCTCCCAAATAAATAACACACAGGCTTCTTCTTAATTATAAAAGCCCTGCCTTGGTTTGGCTTGTTTCCTGC